>PVJD01007372.1:0-85487 GCA_004026545.1 Mormoops blainvillei
TCTTCATTCTGTTCTGGTTGGATGTTTATTTCTTCCTTTTGTTCCAAATCATTGATTTGAGTCCCCGTTTCCTTCCCTTCACCATTGGTTCCCTGTATATTTTGCTTTATTTCACTTTGTATAGCTTTCATTTCTTCCTTCATTTTGCAACTGAGCTCAGTCAATTTTGTGAGCATCCTGATTACCAGTCTTTTGAACTCTGCATCTGCTTAGTTCTCTTTCTGGAGTTTTGTTCTGTATTTTCATTTGGGTCTTATTTCTTTGTCTCAGAGCACTAATCTGGATGAATATTCCTTCTTTAACTCCTTGGTTGTCACACATACGTGCAGTTCGATTTTTGGGCATCCTGGCTCTTTTTGTTTTTAAATTGGTTGTTATCCTTCTTTTGGTTGTGCGAGAAAGCAAACTATTTCTACCTACACCTCCATCCTGACCAGGACTCTGAAAGCTACTTCATTCTTGATCCTGGTGTCTTTTCTGATACAGTGATGATTGTGTGGAAAGTCCAAAGATGAAGCTACAGTACTTCAGCTCACCACAGGGTGGCAGCAGGTTGCCACTTCTCAACCTTGCCTTCTCATTCTATTGACGACCTTATTGGACTGTGGTTGGTGGCCTGGAGGGGGTAGGGGGTTAGACTTCTGTGTGTGTGTGTCTTTCTCTCTCTCTTTGTGAGATAGTATGTGAGTGTGTGTGAGTGTGCATATATGTGGTGGACTTTTGTGAGTCTATGCGTGTTTGAATGTGTATGTGTGTTGTGTGTCCATATACGTGTGTATGCGTGTGTATGTGTGAGAATGTTGTGTTTGAGTGTGTATATGCATGTGTGAATGTGTATGTTTGTGCGTGTGTGTCAGTTAATTAGTAATGGGTGTGGCTTTATCCCTCAGGTCAGGTAGGGGAAGCAATAAAACTGTTTGCTGATTCTAAATTTTAGTGCTGCCCCAAGGAAAAAAGTGTGAATGTGCACTATTTTCATTTCCAAAAGGTACACAGATTTTTATCTGAGTTGATTGAGAATCAGAAGGTGAGACATTTGGAATTGGAAAATAAGCTTCTCAGCATGTCTTTCCAAAGCTCAGGATGAAAAACTTACAGAAATTTTAATTTAAATAGAACATTAGAAAAACCTGGGTTAAATTAGCATCAAATGTGGATGAGTCTTCGTGACTACCTCTTTTACTTCAGGTTAGGATTTTTTAATTTTTCTCATTTTTTATACTTAGCACTAATTAGATAATCACTAATTATGACTACAAACCCAAAAAGGAAAGTTCAATTTAAAAAACAAATTTGAAAGCCTAATATATGTGGGCTTTTTGTCATTGAATTTTCCTAAAGTGGTACTTTGAAGTTTTATTTTGAATTTGATTGTTTCTATTTAGTATTCCTTAAGTACTAAATAAATGAATGTCAGTTTTCAACAATTTAAATAATTTATTTCTCTCTGAAAGCCACACATACACAAAACTAACAAGTCTAATTTCTTTATTTGTGGGTTCTTAAGTCATCTTAGTTTGGAAGTTTCTACACAGACCCACACTCCTCCAGGTGTGGCTCTCTCATTGCCTACATGCCACACTCGAGGTAGCAGGCCCTCAGGGCCTCCCTGTCATCTGAATGCACCCATTACCTCACTTTTTATTCCCAACATGCCTGACCAATCTTCTCCCATTCTGGTCAGTGCCCCTTTTTGAAGTATGCCCCCAGAAGCCATCTGAGAAACACATTCACTCCAAGGCAATAGTACCTGAAAACAACTAAAGGTGTTATCCTCCATCTGGAAGGTGAAACAGGAGTGGGAGCCCAACCCAGGGTCAGGTGAGGGAAGAAGTTACAGGTTGGGGAGTGAGGGGCACAGAAACAACTGTCCAACATGCATTGACTGCAAAACCCTGATGAGCAAAAATTCCATTTTCTCCTTAGACTTATGTGTCAACATAAGCTGGAAGCAGAAACAAACCCTTTAATGTTTTTTCTTCCCTTTTCCTTACAGCAGGAAGCTTCTGCAAACTACAGAAACATGTTTTACAGTTTCCTCTATGTCTTGGTTCCCTCACCACAGAAAAATCTTCAAAACATTTCAGAAAAAAAGGCAAGTTATCTATGAAGAAAGAATTTTAAAAATGAAAGAGCTATAAAGAAACCATGTTTGAGGGATGAGGAGAGTAACAATGGAAGAAATGTGAGGTTTTGCTAGGAAAGCAAAGCAAAAAATAGATGGGAACAACAAGAACAAAGCAGTTGAATGTCCCCCTGTAGAACTGGAGTAGAGTGCAAACTTGGGCTTTGCGGAAAGAAACAAAAGAAGAGGAAGTTAGAAAAGTCTTTAGGAAAAAGGAGTTGAAGATTGTGTCTATGTAGGTGGGAACTGAGCCCACTTGCTCATGCACCCAGCTGGGACACTTAGCCAATTTTCTGAAAAACAAAGTGAACAGCCAACAGAATCTTGGCCGACATGAAGTTTGGAAGCCAGAGTGTACAGAGGACACTTCAAAATGGGTAGTAAGGAGGATTTATAGGTCAGTGGGAAGGCCCCCAGGCCTGGTGCTGGAGACTGTGGATGCCACAGGTACACTGAAGGAGAGCTGAGTCAGTGATAGCAGCACAGTGGCTCCCTTCCCTCCCAGTGCGGGGAAGTCCCAGACCCTTTTTTCCCCTCAGTGACTTTATGAGTCACCAGGTTCAGAGACCTGGATCCATAAAGTTGCTGGGGAGAAAATAAAGCAGCAAGCAACATACAGCCAGGGGAGTACCCAGTTTGGGGCAGCGGTCGACAGCCAGGACATTACTAGAGAATTTGGGAGATCCTAGTGATACCTGGAGCTGGGAAAGGAGGTGGGCTGCAACTGGCCATGACCCAGACAGACTCTGGACTGACCAGAGTGTTGGACTGTGTGGAAAGCTGGGCAGTGGCTCAGAGTAACAGTGTGCACAAAGAGACTTTTTTCACAAGGGGAACTGAGGTGCTTAGTGGAGGGACCTCATGTGAGCAGTGGCCCAACCAACAAAGAGGAGCGGGGGCATGATTTGCTTCCATTCAGTGCACTGCACACTTATCTAAGAGGTACAAAGCAAGGTGGCTTATCGGTGCTGGTTGGTCACAAGTGTGCAGATTGGAGAGTATGGGCTGAATAGTGCTCTGAGGGCGTGGGCTGGAAACTGCGCACCTGTGATTATTGTAGCCCAGACTGAGCTCCCATCCTGCAGAACCACAGGAAAGGAAAACATGGAGCCAAGACCCTGTCTGCCTGCAGGAACTGGAAAGATCTGCAAAACTGGCTGGGCAGGGGTTTTTTTGTTTGTTTTGTTTTGTTTTGTTTTGTTTTGTTTTTTCTCAAGAGTAAGACCTAGAGCTGAGAGAAAACCAGAGACAGATCCAGGAAAAAGTGAGAAAGCAAACACCAACAGCTGAGACAAATTTCACTTTGCTCATCAGCAAAACTTGCATGTTTTTAAAAAATTTCTCTTTTGTCTTTCTAATTATTTAGTTTTTTCTTTGTCCTTATTGTTCTTTTTGTTCTTTTATTCTCCCTTTCATATTACATTTTAATTTTCTTCTTTCACTTCATTGGTGTTCCAAATAACTCACTACTCTTTGTCTTTTTATTCTTTTTACTCGGATTATATATTTCTTAACATACTTTTGTTATGCCAAATCCCACGCAGCACCTTTCCCTGGTCTTAATCCATTTCACCATCTTCCTGAGTTTTATTATTACTGATGTTATAAACTCTATTTTCTCTCACACTGTGCCATGTTCCTATCCCTTACTCTCACTATTTCTCCTCCAACTAACCTTGCATAATCACTCTTCTTTCTTAAGTCAACTCACATACTTTTCCCCCTCTAATAAAGTCATTTCTTTTCTACCTTTTATAAACAGTGGCTAGTTGGGTAAAATACCACAGTTATTGCTGTACTTTTCCAATGGAACTCCTATATTTTTCACTATTTGTTTGGACTTTATATCCCATAGAATGCTCTCCAGATGTCTTACCCCATTTTGCCTTACCCCTGCCCCTGATCACTTGAGTGAGGAGATTTAGTTCATTGTTTTCTATTTCTCTCTTTTTACCCTCTCTCAACTTGGGCTTTACTCCTTCCTCTTATTAGTTTGCTTCACCCATCCTTGCAAAATCATTTTTCTTTACTGTAGACATCTCATATTCACTTTTCTCTTTTCTACAATATTCTTATTCCTGTTCTACCTTTATTAAACTTCATTCAACTGTTGTTGCTATCAACCCTGCCATAGCTTTTCTGCAATTTTGATTCCTTTGGTCCAGTAACTATTCAATTTTACTTCAAACCTTATAGTAAATCCCAATGTTCCCATCACCCTTTTGTGTTTTACTTACATTTTAAAATTTGCTCTTTCCCTTTCTTCACCTTGGTTCTATCTTAACTCTTTTCAATTCTCCTCCCTCTGACCACACAAAAGCATTTTCCCCTCTTTTAGTCATCTTGTATTCCCTTTGACATATCTTAGAATATCTGCAATCTGTCTTCACCTTTATTAATCTTTCTGCAATTATGGTTGAGATTACCGAGGTGGTATAAAGTTCTTTTTGCTGGCATAGGTTTGGTTGTCTGGTAACACTGCTTTGTTAACCAACGCCTGTACAATAGCATACACACAAGGTGGGAGTTGAAACTTCCAGTAAGCCTACTGAAGGGGACAACCCACCAACAAAGAAACCACCAACAGGTAAAGCCCCGGTATAACAGGAGAACCTACACTGATGGAAGAAAGGGCAATCCTAGAGCATCCAGACAAAGAGATCAAAGAAAATGTACCACTGAGTAGTACAGATCCCCTACCACAGAAGGTCACTCCACAAAGACAGCTGGTAAAGCGCGGCATTCGGAATCATAGAAACAAACAAAAAGAGTCACCTAAAATGAGGCGACAAAGAAAGAACCCATAATTGAAAGGAATGGAAGAACCTCCAATAAAAGAGCTAAATGAAACAGAGGTAAGCAAACTGTCAGAAATAGAATTCAGAAGAACAGTTAAAAGGATGCTCAAAGAACTCACAAACAACTACAAGGAACTGAGAGGCAACCACAATGGCATGAAAATGGAAATGGAAACTGTAAGCAAGAACCAGGGAAAAATGAAAAATACAATATCTGAAGTAAAAAAAAATACATTAGAAGGAATTACAGGCAGACTGGATGAAGCAGAGGGCCATTAGTGAGCTGGAAACCAGGGCAGATGGAAATACCCAGGTAGAGGACCAGCACACACACACACACACACACAAAGACTAAAAAAATATGAAGATAGTTTAAGGGAACTGCAGGACAATATGAAACACAACAACATTTGAAGCATAGGACTACCAGAAGGAACAGAAATGGAGGAAGGGATAGAAAACTTGTTTGAAAAATTTGGACAGAAAACTTCCCCAACCTGAAGAGAGGAAAAGTCATATGAGTTCAAGAAGAACAGAGGATCCCAATCAAGATGAATCCAAAGAGGTCTACTCCAAGACACATTATAACTAAAATGCCAAATTTTAAAGATAAAGAGAGAATCTTAAAGGTAGCAAGGGAGAAACAGGAAGTAACATACAAGGGAGTCCCAATAAGGCTAGCAGCTGTTTTCTCAACAGAAACTCTATAGGCAAGAAGGAAATAGCAGGAAATATTCCAAGTAATAAAAAGCATAGGTCTGCAACCAAGACTACTCTACACAGCAAGGCTCTCAATTAAAATAAAAGATGAAATAAGAGTTTTACAGGCAAAAGAAGACTAAAATAATACACCTCCACCAAACCAGTACTGCAAGAAATGCTAACAGGAATGCTTTAAGAAGAGGAAGTAAGAGAGGGAAAGAGAGAGAGAGAGAGAGAGAGAGAGAGAGAGACAGATACAAAGTGGGCAAAATACCAATGAATAACCTATCAATAATAACCTTAAATGTAAGTTGATTAAATACTCCAGTCAAAAGACACAGGGTAGCTGAATGTGTAAGAAAACATGACCCACACATATACTTCTTACAGGAGACACACCTTAGAAAAAAAGACCTACACAGACTGAAAGTGAAGGGTTGAAAAAAAATTCCAAACAAATGGACAGAAAATGAAAAGCTGGGATAGAAATACTTATATCAGACAAAAAACACTTCAAAACGAAGGCCATAAAAAGAGACACAGAAGGAAACTTCATAATACTCAAGGGAAGAATACATCAAGAAGACATAAATTGTAAACCTATGTGCACCCAACATAGGAGCATCCAAATATATAAGGAAAATCTTGGAGGACTTCAAAAAAAAGATATACCACACGACACTTATCCTAGGGGATTTTAACACCCCACTGTCAACAATGGGTAGATCTTCCAAGCAAAATATCAACAAAGATATTGCAAATTGAACAATGCCCTAGATCAAAAGGACTTCACTGATATACCTAGAACCTTTTACACCAAAGAAGCAAAATACACATTCTTTTCAAATGCATGTGGAACATTTTCAAAGATAGGCCCCAATATAGGACACAAAATAAGCCTCAACAAATTCAAGAATATTGAAATCATAACAAGCATTTTCTCAGACCACAAGGGCCTGAAACTAGAAACCAACCTCAAGGAAAAAACTCAAAAACACTCAAATTCATGGAAATTGAACAGCATGCTATTAAACAATGAGTAGATGAATAATAAGATCAATGAAGAAATAAAAAACTTTCTGGAAACAAATGAAAATGAAATCATGAGAGCCCCAAACCTATGGGAAACAACAATACCAGTCTGACAGTGAAGTTCATAGTGATACAGGCCTACCTAAAAAGGATAGAAACATTTCAAATAAACTACCTAACCCTACATCTACAAGAAATGGAGTAATGGCAACAAACAAAGCCCAGAGCAAGCAGAAGGAATGAAATAACCAAGATCAGAGCAGAATTAAATGATATAGAGACTAAAAGAACAATTCAAAGGATCGACAAATCCAGGAGCTGGTTCTTTGAAAAGGTTAAAAAACCCCAACAAGTCTTTAAGTAGACTCATCAAGAAAAAAAGAGAGAGGACTCAAATAAATAAAATCAGAAATGAAAGAGGAGAGATTACAACTGGCACCACAGAAATACAAAGGATTGTAAGACATTACTACAAACAACTATAAGCCAAGACATTTGAAAACCTTGGTGAAATGCACACATTTCTAGAAAAATAGAATCTTCTAAAACTGAATGAAGAAGAAGCAGAAAGCCTGAACAGACCCATAATAGCTAGTGAAATAAAAGCAGTAATCAGAAAATTCCCAGTGCTCAAAATACCTGGCACAGATGGTTTCACAGGAGAATTTTACAAAACATTTAAAGAAGAGGTAATCCCTATCCTTCTCAGACTATTCACAAAAACCCAATAAGAGGGAAGACTCCCAAACTCTTTTTATGAGGCCATCATCATTCTTATCCCAAAACCAGATAAACATACAACAAAGACACAAAACTATAGACCAATATCCCTGATGAAAAGTGCCAAAATGCTCAACAAAATATTGGCAAACAGCATCCAGCAATACATTAAAAAGGTCATAGGCCATGATCAAATGGGATTCATCCCACATATGCAAGGATGATATGATATTTGCATACCAAGGAACATATATATCACATAAATAAAAGAAAAGTCAAATATCACATGATCATATCAATAGACACAGAAAAAGTATTTGATAAGGTACAGCACCCATTTATGATAAAAGGAATCAGCGAAGTGGGTATAAAGGGAGCATACCTCAACATAATAAAGGTCATATACCAGAAACATACAGCCAACATCATACTCAATGGACAAAAACTAAAATCTTTCCAACTGAGATCAGGAAAAAGACAAGGTGCCCACTTTCACCACTTCTATTCAACATAGTGTTGGAAATCCTAGCCACAGAGATCAGACAAGGAAAATAAATAAAAGGCATCCAAATGGGAAAGGAGGAAGTAAAACTGTCATTGTTTGCAGTTTAGACTCTAAAGACTCTACAAAAAAACTACATGACCTAATAAGTGAATTTGGTAAAATAGTAGGATACAAAGTCAATATTCAGAAATTGAAGGCATTTTTGTACACCAGCAACAAAATGTCAGAAACAGAAATCAGGAAAAAAATCACATTTGCTATAGCAACAAGACAAATAAAGTACCTAGGAATAAACCTAACCAAGGAGGGAAAAGACCTGTACTCAGATAACTACAGAATATTGAAGAAAGAAATTAAGGAAGACACAAATAAATGGAAGGATATACCATGTTTATGGATTGGAAGAATTAACATCATCAAAATGTCCACAGTACCCAAAGCAATTTATAAATTCAACACAATCCCTGTTTGAATACCAATGACATATTTCACAGATATAGAACAAACATTTCAAAAATTTATATAGAACCATAAATGACCCTGAATAGCTGTAGCAATTTTGAGAAAGAAGAACAAAGTAGGGGAGATCACAATACCTGACATCAAGCTATATTATAAGGTCACTGTAATTAAAACAGTCTGGTACTGGAATAAGAACAAACACATAGATCAATGGAACAGAATAGCCCAGAAATAAACCCATTTCTCTATGGTCAATTAATATTCAACAAAGGGGGCAGAAGCATAAAATAGAGTAAAAATAACCTCTTCAACAAATGGTGTGGGGACATCTGGACAAGCTACAGGCAAAAAAATGAAACCTGACCAACTGACAATATACACAAAAGTAAATTCAAGATGGATAAAAGATTTAAATATAAGTTATGGCACCATAGAAGTCCTAGAGGAGAACTCAGGCAGGAATATCTCAGATATTCCACACAACAATATTTTCACCAGTATGTCCCCTAGAGCAAGGGACATAAAAGAAACAATAAATAAATGGGACTTCATCAAATTAAAAACTTCTGCATGGCTAAAGAAACCATCATCAAAATGAAAAGGGAACCAACCATGTGGGAAAATATATTTGCCAATGATACCGCAGACAAGGGTTTGATCTCCAAAATATATAAAGAACTCATACTACTCCATTCCAGGAAGACAAACAATCCAATTAAAGAAATGGGCAAAGAACCTTAACAGACACTACTCCAAGGAGAACAGAGGGCCCAGAGACAGATGAAAGGATGCTCAGCATCACTAACCATCACAGAAATGCAAATTAAAACCTCAGTGAGATACCACTACACTCAGTCAGAAAGTCCACATAAACAAATCAACAAAAAACAAGTGCTGATGAGGCTGTGGAGAAAAGGGAGCCCTAGTACACTTTTGGTGGAATGCAGACTGGTACAGCCACTGTGGAACACAGTATGGAAGTTCCTCAGAAAACTAAAAATGGAACTGCATTTTGATTGGGCAATTCCACTGCTGGGGTTATACCCTAAGAATCGCAAAACACCAATTCAGAAGAACCTATGCACTCCAGTGTTCATAGCAGCACAATTTACAATAGCCAAGTGCTGAAAACAGCCTAAGTGCCCACCAGTAAATGAGTGGATCAAAAAAACTGTAGTACATTTACACAATGGAATACTATGCAGCAGAAAGAAAGAAGGAGCTCCTACCCTTCAAGATAGCACGAATGGAACTAGAGAGCAATATGCTAAGTGAAATAAGCCAGGTGGTGAAAGACAGATATCATATGATCTCACCTATAAGGGGAACCTAATCAACAAGCAAGCAATATAGAACCAGGAATATAGAAATAAAGAAGAAATTAACAGAAACAGAGGAGTTAGAGAAGAGGGATAACAAGGGGGAACATGTATAAAGGATCCATGAACAAAGACAATTGAGGGGGGAGAATTGAATGTGGGAGGTAGAGGTAGGTAGGGCAGGTGAGAGTAATGGGGGAAAATGGGGACAACTGTAATTGCACACCAAAAAAATAAAAGATAAAAAAGAAAAAATCTTAAGGAGAAAAAGGAAATCAAAATATTAAGCTATAAATATCCTGGATTTTTATTTTGTTTAATTTTTTAAAACATATGATGCCATACTTGAGATTTGACTGTACTTATTGCATCATATTAAGTTTCTGCTGAAAATGTGGGTCAGTCTTGGATCAGAAACTCTTTACATGTTGCCCTGGCTGGTGCGGCTTAGTAGATTGAGCACCAGCCTGCGAACTGAAGGGTTGCTAGCTCGATTCCCAGTCAGGGCACATGCCTGGGTTGCAAGTCAGGTCCCCAGTTGGGGGCATATGAGAGACAACAATACATTGATGTTTCTCTCTCTCTTTCTCCTACTTTCCCCTCCCTCTAAAAATAAATAAATAAAATCTTGAAAAGAAACTATGGAGAGAAAGCAGCCCCAGGAGAGGCTGGAAGGAAGACACAGGAAACAGAGACAATAAAAAAAGAAAACGGCTGACAATTCCATAATTACAGAGGGTCACTTTCAATACTCGGGAGGAAGCACCCCTGAGTGTTGGGTGCTTCATTTTTGTAGTTAGATGGATCTGAATTTAAATCCAGTCCCTGGAGGCAAATAGCAGGGTAGCCTTTGGTTAATTTTCTTAATCTGATCTGATTCAATGTCAAAACCTTTGTGCCCAGACCAATGCCTGGCTCACAAAGGGATGAAATTAATGTTTGTTGAATGAAAGAATGAAAGGCTCCCACAATATAATAATTCTTATCTAACAGGGTGTAGTAAGCATCCAATTAGACAACATTAGTACACACTGTTATCAAAATATATCCTGAATTAAAAGTGGACTATATTCTGTGCTGTGTGGTGGCTCTCTCTACAAATTGGTGACACATAATCTAAGATCAAGCTCCTGCTGTGTCACTCACAACCTGTAACACTTGATGCCATGTATATTACATACCTCACCCCGTAGCATGGGATAGAGAGAAACAATAGATGGCCCCATACAGAGTGCATAAATGAGGTGCTTTATAATGATTACTAACTGAGTAAATGAGAGGAAACCAGCAAAGAAGATGCCAAGATTCCCCACATCTCAGGCCCCCCATCACAGCCACATCAATCTCTTGCCTGACCAGCACAGTGGAGGTGTCACAGGCTGGCAGGACCCCTATATCCCCATACTGAGGTCAGGGTTCACAGCGCCATTTCCCTTGTGTTCATTACTATCTCCTGAGCTAAAACCAAAAGTTGGGAGGATATAGAGTATAGGTAAGTAGGAATACATGAATTTAAGGATGTTTGTGATTAAGGAAACAAAAATCAATGAAGGGAATTGGGATGAGGGGTAACAGCATCATAGCTAGGTAGGTATAGCTTCTCAAACCATAAAGATTCTGATATCAGAGGAGCAATATGGGGACCTGAATGCATATTGCCCACCTAAGCCCTGCCTTCCAGGTTTACACATAAAGAAACACTGGATAAATACATATTAAATATTATATCAGGTAAGCTGAAAAGAAAACAGGAACTAAATAGGAGCATGACACAAAAAACAAGCCCCGTGGTCCTTGGTGGGTGTGCAATGGGCTATTCTCCCACCACCATGGAGAGCAGGAGATTGGTGCTGGACGCCCAGCTGGTAGAGCTCAGGGAACTCTCCAGCTGCGAATCCTGGCAGACTGCCTCTGTCCACCAGCAGCCGTGCTTGGCTCAGAGAGGCACAGGTCACTGCACTGCCCATAACAACAGGTACCACATCGAGCACAAACACCAGGACTGAAGGTGGGATGTGAATTCATGCTGCCTTCACAGGGCAGAGACTGGGGTGACACTAATGTTAGTACAGGGATAGAACCAGTGAAACTCAACAATGTTTTGATAAAGGGAAATCCAATGTGCCCTAGGCTGGGACCCCTCTACTCCTGCAGCCTAGAGCACAGGAAACATTTCCACAACTTCCACCAGAAATGACCAGTTAAATATTATGAGACACACAAGAAAACTCACCAATAGAGATTCAGAACAAGGGACAACTGGGACAACTCAGAGCAGCACTGACATCGTAGGATAGCTATTATGTCTCTAGGTGATAGGTATTTCAGCCCCATTATAGCCTGTGGGACCAGCATGCAGCCCATTGCTGACTGGTTTATTGCTAAGTGGCCACAACTATAATTTCACTTCCTCCTCAAAGATGAACTGAGCTGTATCTGTTTAAAATTTACCAATTCCACCTGAGACTGCTTTTCAGCAGCAGTCTGCAATAAATGCTGATGCTCAATTTAAAAAAATACGTTTCTTTAAAATGATTAAAATTTGAAGTTATAAAAGTCATGAGAAAATGTTGTGAAGGAGTTTCAATATACATGAGTGGACAAAATTCATTCTCTGAAAATCAATTTTAACAGACTTTATAGATGCATTTACCAATATATATAAAATATATATTTTATAGAACCAGGGAGCAATACTTCCCTGTATTGCAGACTTCAGTGTAGTGTTCCAGGTGGGCTCTTCACACACATTATATTCTTTACTGTTTTCCCGAATCCCCACATAGAGATGAAGGGAACAAGGACCAGAAGGGCTCCGCATACAAAGAAAGTCACAGAGCAGAAAGGGCAAGGCTGGCGGGTGACCGTGTTAGCATCTGTGTGAGTGATATTTATACATAGCATGAATGATATGAAGGCTTAATGTAATTACTTTCCCACTGAAACAACAATCAAACTGTACAAACATGTGAAGTGACCTTGCAGATGTCAGACAGCAGGTAGCATAGGACCAGGGTCTCTAACAGGAGAAACATGTGAGCGAGCTCCACAGTCACCCTGACCTTCTGCCTGGAAGTCCCAGCAGAGCATAGGGGTTTGTGGAGCTAATGTGGGGATACTGGAGTTCAGAAAGGGAAAAGTCAGTATGAATATGTTAGGATGGATGTGAAGTCACAGTTTACAACAGGAGACAAAAGCAAATGTCATGTAAGAATGTGTGAATTCATATACATTTCCCAGCACTGTCTCCTTAGAGCAGTAACATCATGATCATAATCAGCAGAACTAGAACCCAAGTCTTGACCTCCAGATACCATTTTCCTCTAAAAGGAACTTCTACCCTCCGAGAAGTGGCTCCTTTTGAAGCTAGGCCAGGCAAAGTATAGGCAAGCCTGAGGTATCTTATTGTGCCAAAAAGTAAGAAAATATTCAAAGAATATTGGGACACTATCAAGTGATCAAAGTGCACATCCTGAGATCTGGAAAAACTTATATGCCATCTGATAGGGAGCCGTGAGCCCACAGATGAGCCAGAGATGCTGTACCCCAATGGAATGCGAAGGAAACACAAACCCAGGCTGTGGCACGTCCTACAAAACAGAGAGCCTGTAAATACCCAATGTCAAGATCACAAAAGTAGAGGAAATGGTGAGAAACTCTCTAGGCTGAATGAGACTGGAGAACCATGACCAAGCCACCAAGATTGGAAATGACATTCTTCATGTCACTGTAGGCCTAGCACAGTACTTGGACTTTATAGCACTTCATCATCCAATGAGGCTGACACCCAAGAAATAAATTATATATAGATATAAAGGCAAGATTGAGTCATTTATTTTAAAATTCACCTCCATATAATGAGGGAGAGATGTATAGGATCATATGACTTAAATGTCTAAAATCCTAAAGTGGCCCCCATCAGCCTAAGCCCAGGAGTGAGAGTCCTCAGGTGACCTGCCTTCATTCACATCTGAACTCATATTTGAGATCTCTGCTCAGAAAAGTGTCTCCTGCTGTGTCCTCTACACAAATGCTTTTTCATCAGCCTTTTGCCTCCTGGTCATTGAGTCTTCCATTTAAACGTCCTCAGGAGAACAGCCCTCCCTAATGATCTCAGCCACACAGGTCAGTTACTCTTTATTCACTGCCCTTTCATTAACATACTCTATCTGAAATTCCAAATTATCATCTGTTTATTTGTTCAATGGGTACAGGGTTCCCTTTGTCTCTTGTTCACTGACTAACCCAAGGAGCACTGGGTCTGTGCTGAGACCGTGCAGTGAGGAAGCCAAGGTTCCAGTGACTGCCAGGCTCATGTGATTGAATCCTTTATGGTCTCTCCATATTCTAAACAAGTCACAAATGTCACAGAGTGTTGGATCACACTTTCAATGTGGGGTCTGAGGATAACTGTGACCTTATCCCTGCCTTCCTGTCCTCTTCACTTCTCAACAATCATCCCCTTTCCCTGCCTGCTCCTGGTTGTCAGCCACATGCATATGGGCACCTGTCCCTCCAAAATGACCTGTACTTCCTGGCTGGGGGGTCCTCACAGCTGTCCCTCTGCCAGAAATATACCTTACCATCTCATCTAAAATGTCATCTCCAGGGAGATGTCCCTTACAAGCCCTTTTCCCTGATGGGCGAGTTGTGGCTCTGACACTGTAACTGATGTCCCAATGTCACAGTGCAGACAGCCCACTTCCTACCCCGGCATTGCCTCCCATGCAAGCCCCTTCTCACATAGCAGGGGAACAACATGGGGACACTGATGGCTGGTTCCTCCCTCTGAGGTATGTACAGTGGTTTCCCTGGGTCCCCAGCCAGCTGTAGCTCTCAGGGGTACCTGGCTCCTTGTTGCATCCTTACCATCCCATCTTTCTCACTTCCTGGTGATTCCTTTACCTCCCAATACACCATTTTCACTCAGATCCATGTGTTAGGGCTATTTCTTTGGGAAACTAAGGTAGGAGATCACCCTATAGCTCATTAAGAAAATACCCTCATGACTTTCCATTGGAGGAGTAACTATTTGCTCTCCTCTGTAACAAACCAAAATTGTGTCCTGCACAGTCTACCTGTGTTGGAGCAGAGGAGCCTGTTTGAGTCCCTGGGTAGACAGATAGTCACCCTTTCTCTGGCACCCTGTACTTTGATTATTGTAGAAGTTTCTGTCATATATATAAAGTCTATTTGAAACTTCCAAATAAAAGCTCTCTTTTCTATTCCTAACTCTACATTAGTTTTTGACACTATCATTTAGGATGGAGAGCAAACCCTTATTATGCTGATGGGGGATTAAACAGTGATCCAGTCACACAAGTCAGAACCTTTCATGAGTTCCAAGGTGGGGCAGGCACAGTCTCTCTCACTGTGAGCAGGTGGTACCCAGGCATCTTTTCCTTTGACCTGGTCCCCAGAGTGGAGACACAAAAAGTGACCTAAATGGGTCTTTTACCCTGTTGACAAAGCCAGGGTAGAACAACCTGGCTATAGGGCCTTACGATCCAGCTGATTGACTTCCTCATCAAGTATTGAAAATGATCATCTAGGCTTTCATTTCGTCATAAAACAAGTATGTATTGATCATCAGCCTGGCTGATGGGGACCTGTGTTCCTACCTGTTAAGAAGTCTACAGTCCTGTTGAAATGAAGATGTAAGTGTAAACCAGGGAAGAGGGTGGGAGAAGTTTGTTGGACTGTCACTCAGAACTCGATTCTGCTCAAGCTAACTCTGGCTATTCATCACCATTCTAGCTTCTAGCAGTGTCGCCAATATCATTCACAGCTGCTTAAAAGAAAGGGTATGGAATGTGTTTGGGTTATGAAATGTTCACATATCTTACTAAGTAATTCAAGTTTGGAATGGGCTTCTTTCTCCCTGAAGGGCAGCTCTCTGCCTATTTCATGTGTTAATCTGAAATAGGCATCATCATGGAAACAACTGTTTGCACAGCTAACTCACCAAGATCAAACTTTACATTTTGCTGCTGAATTCTAATATTCCTAAGACCCTGGTGATTTTAACAAGAAAGTCCTTATGACACTTATTCCATTATGAGGATTAGCAAACTAGGTCTGCTGGTCAAATCCATTCATTGTCTGTTTGTTTTTTAATTAAAGCATAGTTGGTACAGGTGTTCAATGTAAAGATGTGGTGTTTGTATAGATTGCTAGGTGCTCACTGTAATAAGTCTTGTTCACATCTATCCTATGTCTGTTTTTGTAAATAAAATTTTATTAGAATGTACCCACACTCATTAGTTTATGCATTTGCCTACATAAACAACATGGGCTGCAAAACCTAAACTTATTTCTGTGTGACCCTTTATAGAAAAATGATGCAGACTACTCTATCAGCTATGTCATGATCACAGACAGGCTATGATTCCTTTTTTTTTCATTATTACCTGAAATATAACTGAGTTAGGCACTATCTCCATTACTCTGAATGAGTTGCTAAACAGTTAGAAATAAAATAATACATTATATTTGAAAACCCTCTTTCTTCAGATTTAAATACTTCAGATTTAAACACAGAATGAATATAGGTTCATTCATTCCTTCAGCAAGCCTGAAAGTTTCAGGTCATTTTAATTACACTTTGTGGAAATTTTGATGGGAGATGTATTTATGTGATAAAGAACAACATTAGTGGTAGGAAGACCAGAAACATTTAAATGATGATGAGTCTCTTGTAGCACCTTCAAACATCTATGCATGTACTTTTCAAATTCACTGCAAATGTAGATAAACAAGGAGGAAACAGGAAGTGAGGAAACTGAATTACTTTTTTAAATTCTATAATTCATTCTGATACTTTTCTGAAAGTTCTTTCCCCACAATCTGAATTTAGCGATTTTCTATATTAGCAACTGATACTTTCTTTCTTTCTCTCTGTCTGCACTGAAGCATGTATTAGTCATTGTCCAGATCACTTATGTTATTAATTCTGAAAAAATAATGATTTTTGACTTGCTGTTCACCTATCTTTATGTATTTATAAGATGCTGTCACGATTACTTGATAAATACACACAGTGAATCACAGCAGCTGTTTCCATACTGAACTTTCCATATGTTGTGATTTTTAGTTGCCTATTCTGCCTTTTTTAATGCAAATCACAGTGTTATTTATAAGTAAATAATTGTTTCTAAGACATATGCTCCATGGTCTGATTGCTGGATGCCTGCAATCTGCATGCTCTGAAGGGGAGGCCATATGGGCTTGAATCAGACTGTAACTTGAAATACATCGCAAGCATTTGGGTGCTTATTGATCTAAACCTTAATTTGAGACATTTATTTATTGGTGATTGGCCTTAGATGTCTGTTATTTCTAAACATTTTAGACCCTCCAAATATAAAAATCAATAGGATAAGAACTAAAGAAAGAGCTTTTGGACTTCTGGCCAAGATGGAGGAGTAGGGAGATATACTTTGTCTCCTCACACAACCAAAAGAAGGACAACAACAAATTTTAAAACAAAAACAACCAGAACTGCCAGAAAATTGAACTGTATGGAAGTCTGACAACCAAGGAGGTAAAGAAGAAACATTCATCCAGACCAGTAGGTGCAGGGGAGACATGCAGTTGGGGCGGAGAAGACATGCGGCAAGGCAGCAGCTGGCAGACCAGGTGGTCCCACATTTGTGTGCAGGTAAACCGGGAGGAAGAACTGCGGAGTGGGAGAGACCATTCAACCCATGGTTCCAATGCAGGAAAAGAAAGCCTCAAAACCCCTACTGGTAAAAACCTGTAGGGGTTGTGGTGCCAGGAGAAACTGCCAGTCTCACAGGAGAGTTTGTATGAGAGACCCACAGGGTCCTAGAATATACACACCCCCATTCACCTGGGAATCAGCACCAGAAGGGCCCAATTTACTTGTGTGTAGCAGGGGAAGTGACTGAAAGCCAGGTGAGAATCAAGCAAGTGGCATTGTTTCCTCTCAGACCCCTCCCCCACATACACCACCGCATGGCAGTGGCAGGATTGCCCTGCACTGGCAAATACCTAGGACTCTGACCCTCATAACATAATAGGTGTGCTGAGACAAAAAAATATGGCCCATAAGAAAGAACAGATCAAAGCTCCAAAAATAGAACTAAACAATGAAGAGATATACAATTTAACAGATGCAGAGTTCAAAACACTGGTAATCTGGATACTCACAGAATTGGTGGAATATGATCATAAAATGGAGGAAAAAGTGAAGGCTATGCAAAGTGAAGTAAAGAAAAATATACAGAGAACCAACAGTGAAGAGAAGGAAACTGGGACTCAAATCAACGATTTGGAGCAGAAAGAAGAAATAAACATTCAGCCAGAACAGAATGAAGAAACAAGAATTCAAAAAAATGAGGAGAGGCTTAGGAATCTCTGGAGCAACTTTAAACACTCCAACATCTGAATCATAAGGGTACCAGAAGGAGTAAAGGAAGAGTAAGACATTGGAAACTTATGTGAACAAATAATGAAGGAGAACTTCCCCAATCTGGCAAAGGAAATAGACTTCCAGGAAGTCCAGGAAGCTCAGAGTCCCAAAGAAGTTGGACCCAAGGAAGCACACACCAAGACACATCATAATAAGTTACCCAAGATTAAAGATAAGAAGAGAATCTTAAAAGCAGCAAAAGAAAAGGAGACCATTATCTACAAAGGAGTTCCCATAAGGCTATCAGCTGATTACTCCAAAGAAACCTTACAGGAAAGAAGGGGCTAGAAAGAGGTATTCAAAGTCATGAAAGGCAAGGACCTACATCCAAGATTACTCTATCCAGCAAAACTATCATTTAGAATGGAAGGGCAGATAAAGTGCTTTCCAGATAAGGTAAAGTTAAAGGAATTCATCATCACCAAGCTCTTATTAAATGAAATATTAAAGGACTAATCTAAGGAAAAGAAGGTGATCAAAAAATATGAACAGTAAAACGACAACAAACTCACAATTATCAACAATTGAACTTATAAAAACAAAAATAAACTAAGCTAACTGCTAGAACAGGAACAGAATCACAGAAATGGAGATCACGTGGAGGATTATCAGCAGGGAGGGGGAGGGGGAGAATGGGGGAAAATGAACAGTGAATAAGAAATGTAAATGATAGGAACAAAATAGACAGGGGGAGGTGAAGAATAGTTTAGGAAATGGAGAAGCCAAAGAACTTATATGTACGGCCCATGGACATGAACTAAGTTGGGGAATGCTGGTGGGAGGGGTGCAGGGCAGAGGGGAATAAAGGGCAGAAAGAAAAGGGACAACTATAATAGCATAATCGATAAAATATATTTTTAAAAAAGAACTAAAGAAAGATGTAAACTTTAATTATGGTCTCCCAGTCACTTACTAATTACATGTAACATGTGATTGCTTCTCAGTTCCTTCCCTGAATTTGTGAAGTGGGGATCGCAGCGCTCTCTGTAGGGATGTTCTGTGGGTTGAATGAGAAAATGTTCCTGAGCATCATGCCACTGCCTGGTTGCCTGTGTGACAATCAATCACAGTTTCTTCTGCACCTGCGTCTCCCTCCTCTCACCCCCTGGCCAAAATGTAAGTGCCTCCCTTCAGCCACCAAAATGCCAGCAAAGCGTGATGCAGAGGTGTCTGGACACAGGACATTAGCCTAGGACAACTGTGATTCATTATTATTCTAACTCATAATAGTTTCTTTCAGTAAACAATGCAAATTGAAAGGATTAGGAATCAGCAGGAAGCAGCAGTTACATCTTTTCAACATATCAAAATGCTCATTAGGTGAAGGGTGGGTCTGTGCACAAATTAATTCCGAAATTGTTGATCCAACAAATAGAGTCATTACCACCAGCAAGTCCTCACCTGAGGATTAAAACACAGTTTGGGGATTATATTGATTTTAGTCTTACTTATGTATTAATATTTCTACCAATGAGATGCATCTGCACGTGTGTTGATAATGGGAAACTGAATTAAAGGTGAATCTATCATACATTTCAGCTGATCTATGGTGTTTGACGAGATGACTTTATTGATTCCATCTCCTGTACAGATGTCTTGAATAAGCAGTCTCCAATTAGAGTGAGTTGTCGCTGCTGTTTCTCTGACTTTTCTATTGATCATCCCTTCATCAGGCCTGTTCCGATGTCTGTGCTACTTACCGATGCTTTTCTGTCCACTCAGCGCTGACCTCCACACAGAAACATCTGTTACTCAAAAGTAACATCTGTGGACTCAAAAGCAGAAAGTGGGTTCTCATCTTTTCTTTGCCACCAATTAGTCACAAAGCTGAACTCACTCTCATTCTGCAGCCTCCAGTCCCTCTCTTGCTGGCCCTTATGGGCTCAGAATTGTGGATTCGTTGAAGAAACGCTGGACCAAAAGTTAGGAGACTGGTAATCTAGCTTTGTGTTGACTTCAGGCAACTTAATAAATTGTGCTGGACTTCAGTTCCAGTATTTGCAAAGTCTGACATGGGAATCTCCCACAGGTCCTGTCTCATCCATGCTGCTACTGACAAGCACTTGGTCTGAGAGTGGTCCAGGGAGGCAGCAGGTGCTCTGACTGTGAAACATAGTTTCCTTGGTTTTGTGGGTGGTACAGAATTTGATCTGCCCATTCTGGAAGTCTTTGTTGACATACTGATAATTCTTGATAATTCTTTATAATGACAACATAAGAAATCAAGAATAATGAAATCATGCTCTGGAACGAGAATTATATGCAGCTGCTGTGCAGGGAACAAAAATGAACTTAATGAGCTTCTGTCATACAATTCTTGACCTCCTCCCTCCCTAAGGGTAAAACCCTCCTCAGGGGCGACAGGGTCGTGTTTACTTCTGGGTCTAGGATGTTCACTGACCCATTCTCCCCCACTCCCACTTGGCCCCAGGGACCTTCCCCAAATACACAGGCTGCAACAGCCTTTCTCACATGCTGAGCTTCTACACATTAACTGTTGATAATTCTCAGTTTCTCTAGTTGCAATGGTTAGATTCAATAAAAACTTGCTTACCAAATGGCTGATTAACAATGTTTGCTTTTGCCTGTAGGCTGTAAAAATTATATCTCTGAGAACTGTAGATAACATTCTCTGCTCTGCTTTGTGCATTTCTACTAATTTGCAGCAGGATTTGGGGAGAACACCAGCTTACTGTCTGATTGGTTCCAAGAGACCTAACCTACAATTTTTCCTCCACTGGGAGAGTCATGATCCCTGGTCATTGTTAGGAGACAGCCCTCTTGACTATAGCAGCCTCCTGCACTATGCCGGCCCTTGTACAGTTCCTTCTCTTTGAGCAGCTGCTTGAGGGCACACTCCCAGCCCCACCCCAACATGGGTCAGTATACATCTGCCAATTTACACCTGAGCAACACACCTAATAATGCAAAGACCAGACAACCAGGGGTGTCCTCTGTGTTCTGGAGCCTGCTGAAATTACACAAGCCAGTTTGTCCTAAATCTGCTCACCCTGCCTGCTCATTTTTCTTGCAACCTGCTGACCAGCCCAGCGTTTCTTGAGCAGCCTGCACTGCATGCTGTTCTC
Source organism: Mormoops blainvillei (assembly GCA_004026545.1). Lineage (NCBI taxonomy): Eukaryota > Metazoa > Chordata > Mammalia > Chiroptera > Mormoopidae > Mormoops > Mormoops blainvillei. The sequence continues at coordinate 21,184 of PVJD01007372.1, forward strand.
CTGAGAAACATGGATCTAATAAAGCTAAATTTCTTCCTGGTTTCTCTCGATGTGTCTGATGTCACTACCTCATCCAAGGTAACATGGTTAAAACAGTAGGTCATATATATGTTAAGATTATACGTCTTGTCAGTAACTCCAATAAATACTAAGAAAGGGAAGGGAATAGCACCATAGTGAATGAATTTGCCACTTTTTAATAGATCCTCAGACATTTTAAAGTAAATGTCTGAAATAATTTTATGTAAATATAATACATATTGGAGCAGATGATTGGAGATTACATTGGGATTACTCTACTGGGCATTTTTAAAAGTTTTTTTATTTCATAATTTCTAGCATTTGAAGATTCGTCTTTGTTGTCATTATTTAAGACCCTTAAACTTATTTATTATTGACTACTTTTCTGAAAAAACTTACTAAGGTACAAAATATCTAAACCTTCAATAAATTCCAGAAATGAGGTAATTTTTTTGGTCACTCTGAAGTCACTGGAGGTCCCCAACTTGGGACCTGTGGTTGTATTCTGAAACTCGCTTCCGACGGATGGTAAATTTATTCCATCCCTGATGCTGGTTTAGTCTTTCTGGGACCCAATTATTTTCTCTAGAGTATGATAATCTGAAAAGAATTGGGCACATTTTCTGTAAATGTGTTCACATGCAAGAGCTATTCTCTGAACTTAAGAGTGAAGCAACCCTGGCCAGTGTGGCTCAGTTGGTTAGAGCATGTCCTGTAACTGAGAGGTTGTGTGTTTGATTCCCAGCCAGGACACTTACCTAGGTTGTGGGTTCCATCCCTCTTCTGGGCACATATGGGAAGCAACAAATCCATGCCTCTTTCTCTCTAATGAAAAAATGTCCTAGGATGAGGATAAAAATATAATAAAAATTTTTTTTAAAGAGTGAAGCAAAGTTGGAGAAGCTAAAAAGAAGAAAAAGGAGGCACTAGACAGGAAGAAAGTATTCTTGTTTGTTGAGTAATTTTTTTTTTATTGATTTGAGAACAAGAGAGAGAGAGAGATCAGTTTGCTGTTTGACTTATTTATGCGTTCACTAGTTGATTCTTGTATGTACTCTGGCTGGGTATCAAACCTACAACCTTGGCATATTGGGATGATGCTCTAATCAATTAAGCTACCCAGCAGGGCCTGTTGCAGTATTTTTAATAGTGATAACAGAGCCACTGGGCTCTATACTGTTGGCATTCATAAACATTGTCTTTAATTCGGATTGAGTTGTCTCTACACACATACTCAAAATAAAATTATAAATTAACATAGATTATTTGACTTATTATCTCCTCCTGCTCCCATCCCCCTCATTTTCCCAAGAAATTGGCTTATTCTCCATTTTTCTCCACTTAGATATCTAGCAATTGCTATATAACACTTTTAAAAGCAACAAAAAATAATTTTTAAAGGACAAATCATGCAACTAAACTTACTACTAGTTAATATTTCAGGGAATAGAAATTAAGAAAACTACCCCCAAAAGAAAAACATTACTCTGAAATCTTTTTTCAAATACAATCCGTAATTTAGAGCTACCATAAGTAAATCACTTTTGAATTTATTTAAGACAAGTCTTGTCATTGTATTGTTAGGAGCACCTGGTGGACCAGTCATCAATAATTAATCTGAGTAAAGCTTCCCAGTTGATGAATCCAAACTCATTTTTTCCCTTCTAATTAGGGCACTGGAGAAACTGGTATTTCCTACAGCTTTCTGTGTGCTAGAATATGCATAAAAGGGTACTGATGAAAATTGCTTCGATGGCTTAACAACACTGAATGGTAATAATTGGACTTAATTCTATGTGCCCGGACCCATCCAATGAAGTTTTCCTGTGACTTTAAAGTAAGATTCTATTTCCAAAGCTGGTATATATACTGTATCTTCATAACTTAAAAATCTTGTTTTAAATAGCAGGTTATATTTGCGAGTGCAAAAAAGACCATTCATTTATTCACAGATGTAATGACTGGCATTTTTACTTTCTTTGACTCTTGAACAGGTCCATCCAGTAGACAGTGCCTGGCCCACTGGGTGAGGAGGTGCCTGGGAAACCTTGACGGCTTGGGTGTGGGCACTCTCATGGAGTAAGAAGCTAAGACTCCTTTGACCCTGGTGCCTTTCTGAAAGTTGCAGATGAATAACTGAATTTTATTAAAGGGAAAATAAATACCCTTTAAGTTGTGCTAAATTCATTGTGGCTTATAATTAGAGCATTGTGTTTGGTTCTTTGGCTAAAATTTATCAAACATTGAAAAACATGTACTGTGTTTGCAATTGTATGCTCGAACTAGCCTTTTGCAAAGTACTCTTGTGATCTGGATGTGTAAATATGCACAGTGACGCACATTATTATAATGCATAAACATGCATGGGAAATGCAGTGAGGATAGCCCCTGCCTGGCAGGAAGGGTTTCAGTCAGAAAAGAGATGAGCAGGGTTGAGACACGACTTTCTAGAGAAGCATCATTTGAGCTGGTTCTCAAAATAAAATTTTTAAAACAACTTTATTGAGACATAATTCACTTACCTAAAAGTTACTCATCTTCAGAGTCTAATTTGATTATTCTTAGTGAAATTTCTGAGTTTGCCACATTATCACAGTCCCTTGTGCCCCCTGATATTCACCTCTGTGCCCACCCCTCAGCCTCATGCCACCACGAATCCACTCTCTGTTTTTATAGCTTTGCCTTCTCTTGATATTCCATATAAATGGAATGGTAAAACACTAAGCCTTCAGAGTGTGGTGTCTGTCACTCAGCATGTATCTGAGGAACAATCCCTGTCACTGCTGAGACACGTGTGTTCCGTTGCATGGACATGCTGTTGTGGGTCCCCTCACCAGCTGATCAGCATTAGGACTGTTTAGTTTTGTTTGTTTGTTTGTTATTGTGACTTTCATGCAAAAATCTGTGTGTGGATATAACAGAGGCATTAGAGGTAGCACAGCCTGTCGCACTTCCTGTGAGTTAGGATGTGATTCACAGATGAGGGAAATGTGTCTGACAGAAAAAGACAGGCACTGATCTCTAAAAAACATAGCATATTTCCAAATTGTTTTGGGTTTAAGAAACCAAACAAATTAATTCCATCATTATCTGTCAGACCACCTCCCCTTACTCTGAGAGGATCAGGAGAGAGAGGTTGTCAATGAGGGTGCTAAAGCTCAGTAGGATGTGGACTTGTAGAGAATCTCATTAGGTGTATTATGTCATACAGAGCAGGTAACACCTGTGCTTTAGTCAATCTGGGAAGTTGGCTGCAATCCATTGTATTTGGTTCTATGACACTTACAGGCCTCCAGGTGTCATTCAACAGGATAAAGTTAAAATGGGAGAGTGTTCAGGAGGGGCATAACCTAAGGAAATGCAACCAGGGATGCTTATTCTATTGGTTGGCTCACAAGTCATGGGAGCAGCTGTTTTCTAAAGCAGAAACTCATAAATTCTTCTGGAAACACCTAAGGCTCTAGAGATTTCAGAACCCTGGGTACACTTTTAGGGCTGTTTGCAGGCTGAGGGACATATAATTTTGCTCCTCTATGTTGTCACTCCAGTATCTGTTTGTCTCTCTGCCCATTGTCCCCTCTGAGAGAAACAGCGGCTCTCCCTTCTCCCATAGTCCTGCAAAGCTTAAGTGTCACAGCACAAAACTGAGGCCTGTGACCTGACTGGTATAAGACAATTCCCTCTAATTCCAAAGCACTGAAGTTGGCAGAGAAGTTTTCTGTTCTCTTATCTGGAAGCTGTCCCCGTCACTGCGTGAGGAAAGCCAGGTTTCTGTCCATGGTTTCTGATGTGTCCAGAACACACCAGTGACAGTGCTGAGCATGTGGCACCTAAGATGAAACATGCATCATAGTTCCAGTGGGGTGTATGGGAAAACCAGGCAGTAGACAATAAGTCCTTAAAGGTCCCTCTCCCTCCTCCATAACACCCTGTGAGTCACCTCTGTAACCATGACCACTCTGAGGGGGCATGTGCATTCACTGCACTCAGGTTCTGCAAGATTGAAACTCTAACAATATTTTATGTTTATTATTCGATTGTGACAAATTTATTGAGTGCATGACATGTGCCCAGCACTGTGTTCAGCACTGAGAATGCAGGTTGCTTTTATCCCAGCAAGAACTGAGCCATCATGTGACTCATACAGAGAGGACACTGTCTCTAAAAGAGCAGCTCAACCAAGGGGAGGGCTGAGGCCACAGGTTGTAGCAAATATGGGCTTGTGACTAGCATTTGCAGAAAGCTAACTCAGACATGAAGGTCAGAGGTCCATCAGTAGCCAGACCATGATGTTAGAACAGAGCAACAACCTGTGACTCCCTGAGCTCAATTTTAGGGAGACTTAGTCATATGTTTAGTGTTTAGAGGAAGAGGGAGCAAAATCACAGAAAATGCAGGATAAGAACTAGATGAAGGTCAGAAATGGAGTGACTGCATTTGACATTGGAGGAAAAAACCACTGGTTTAAGGATGGCATTTTGTGCACTGCAGGGCAGACTTTCTGGATGATGAGGGTGGATAGGGTCAGGGACACAGGTCTCATAGACCTCATGGGCTAAGGACTCCAGGTAAAGATTCAGAAAATCACGTTCTGCTCCCAACTCTGTTTTATGTTGGCAAGAACAGAAGTTTTGTATGAGAGTAAAAATAGGTAATCAAACAAAAATGAATGGAAAAATAAACAAACAGTCTGTGACATATCCATATCATTTAAATTCTCTGTTTTAATTTTTCTCATCTATAAAACAAGCAGACAGATTAATTTCTAAGAGTCCCTATAATTCCAGAATTCCAATTGTGAGAATATAAAAAGGTGCCATATGCAAGAGATCAAGAAATCATTTCCACCTATGAAATGGAAGACTTCCTGCCTCAGAAGATTAATATGAAGACCAAATAATACAATATATGTGACCCTGTGACTTAATAAAATGAGCCTCTGTGAGTATTACATCTTATGTTGTGTGATTCTTATAATTCTTCCTGTCCAGTAGGTTTGCATATTCAGGTTACAAAAGGGTTGGCAGAATTAATGTGTTTTAATAAACCTCATATAGTAGGCACCATATAAATAATAGATAATTGTTTATACAATTAGGAATTACAAAGCTATTATAGATCAGTTACCCAAGTTTATAAGCACCTCTTCCAGGAAAATTATAAACACATTATTTAACATTAACTATGACAGATAGATCTGCCTATATTATTCCCAGAATGTGAAGGAAATTACCTCAACATGTTAATATTTAATAATTCTTCATATCAACAAAACTGCTTGAGAATTCTATCCAATTTGCTGACACTTCCCTAGAAAAAAAGAATAAACTAAAATGTTTGTTTAGTAGGTGGGAAGATAAAGGTGATCAGAGGAGGCATCAAAAACCAAAAACAGCATCCTGTGTTTGCCCACAGAGCAATGGGTGACAAGCACTCTGCGGTTCCCAGCTCAACTCCACCTGCCTGTCTGTCACTGTCCCACCGCTTATTCCTGTTCCTTCGCTTTCTCTCTGCTCTTACCAAGGAAAATCTCTGAAATCCTCTCAGACTTCTCAATTATCTCCTCTGACCCCACAGCCCCAAGTCACTTGTTACACTTTGTGTGACATACAGAGAATGCTACGCTGACCTGGGTCACAGGGACTCTGTCCCATCAGTGGTCCATGTTTCCACTGCTGTCTTGGATGGAAGGGATCACCCAGTAGTTTCACAGCTGCCAGACTTCAGTCCCTAAGGACTTGGTGAGGACAAGAGGGGAGAAGAGATTGGAGTAAGGAATGAAAAGGACACCCCAGTAAGTATCACCCATAGTGAGTGCAACAAATTGAGCAAATGTAAAAGTATGAAAGTTTATTGTCATCTGTCTGATGCCATCTAGAAGGAAAGAATTATGACAAACTTAGTGTGCTTTGGGTCCCTGTCAATTCCATTTCCAAAGATGGTAATTGATTCTTTCAACAAAAAGTTACTATCTGAGTGTTCTTTATTGCTTTTACTGAAAAATGCTCAGGTAGGGTTTTCTTTGTTTTGTTTCCATATTGCTCCACATCTTGTTCAGGGAACTAACAACATTAAATATGCCCCAAAGGAGGTTGGAGTCTGATGACAAGTAACCTCAGGTGATAATGGGAGCAGTCTGGAAAAAGTGGCCACACACGTAGCAATTGTTTACGAAACATCATTATCAGGATCTGACACAGAGGTACTTTTTATGTCCTACTCACTTAAGAGCTTCATAGAGGCAGAAATGTGGTCTGCTTTGAGAACTTTTATTTTGTCAATGCCCAGGACAATGACTGGAAAATCCAGAATGGATGAACAGATCTTCTTGAAGTTTGGTGCTGGGTGCTAGGCTGGTTATCTTTACAAATAAAATGGACACAAACTTGCCTTCAGGGAGCTTGCAATTATCCACATAAAGAGGCTTTAAATTAATAAATGTACAAATATATCTTTAAAGCAAACTGATAGCAAGGATTTTATTATTAATTCTACCTGGATGTGGGGACAGCACATTAAGAAAGGCAAAGAGAAGAGAGGCAGTTGAGCTGTCTGCAAAGGTGGCCAGAAATTGTTCAGGCAAAGTTAAAATTTCTTGTATTTGGAGAAATGATTTCATCATAGAGAAGAAATAGCATGTACAAAGACTTATTATACATCCTGGTGTGTTCAGAAACAAACAAGGCGTCTGAGTCAAGTAAGGGCACACAGAGGAGAGGCTTGAGCTGGAGGCAGGGGATGGGCGGAGGCGCAGGGCTGACAAAACCAGACCAAGTCTGGCTCTGGTCTCACGTTCATGAGTGTGGATTCTTCCAGAAGAGATGGAACCCCAGTGAGGAGTTTTAAATGGAGTTTTAGAAAGAGCACTTCTTCTATATTTTCATGTAAAATACAAATAAAGGAGAATTGTAGGTACCAGATATGGAAAGTCTAAACCTGAAAACTATAGGGAGAATGACCAGCACATTTGGTTAAAAAAGGGTTAGAACATAATGGGGAAACACAAGTATTCAGATTTTGCCAAGAGGAACATCTCCAGAAACTATTTCATTGAAAATGTATTAAATTAGGTTCCATTTTAATTTTTTATGATGAATTATAAATTTTTATGATGAAGGATGACTCTAAAATTAGGTTTTCAAACTATATTCTGTTAGAGTCCAGGGTCCCTGGTGGTGTCTCACGGGCCACTGGAGGGTTCCCATGAGAAGGAGTCCAGCACCATTTCTGGGGTATCCCTCCAACAGAAGAAGTCTGCTCCCCTTTGTAGTGTGTGCATGTGTACACAAGTGTGTGTGCGTGTGCATGTGTGTGTAAGTGCCTGGCTTTTATCACTCAGGACCCCTGTGCCAGGAACTGGGGGCAGAGAGAAGTGCATACATACTCTATTATCTAACTTTATCTATCTATCATCTATCTATCTATCTATCTATCTATCTATCCATCTATCTATCATCTATCATCTATCTATCATCTTCTATCTATTCATTATCTGCACATATGTACATGTATATCAGACAATATTAAAAGTGTTTGAGATATATATTTATAATGTCAGAAAATACTAACAGTGGTTTGTATGAGAAAAGATAAAAATATATTCAATTGAACTGGAAATTATTAGTTATTCTGAGGAAAATCAGTAGCTGAAAAAAATCAGAGTTGCTTAAATTTCCACTGTGAGAATGACGACCACTCAAGAGTAAGAACAGGGTTGTCTGTTATAGGTGGAGAGGTGACTTGAGTGGGAGGTAGTGTACAAATTGCAGACATGTCTGCCAAGTCCCCAGCAAGTGTGGGGACCAGGAGTGATAATACGTCAAGGGACAGGCATGCACCCACAAGGGATCCTGAGTGGGGCCCTGGGCAGAGACAGTGGTGGTGGCAGGTGTGAGAGGTTCAGGTTGACACAGAGGGGTGAGTGGTTAGATCATGGAAACAGCTTGTCCTTTACCTGCTGGAAATGGAACAAAATGCAGAAAACTGCTACCACTTCCTGGACATTCCTTCTGCAGCTGCAAATGCCGTGGTCACTTTCATTCTATAAAATAGGCTTTTCCATTAAACAGAATAATGAAAAGGCAGAGTTGATCTTGTACATACAGACAATGCCGATATATGAAGGAGAAAGAAATGAATCCTCTAGGCTCAGGTAACAGATCTGCCATTTTCAGTGGACCAGCCAGGAGGTGACACCATGATTGTCTAGTTATATTTGACCCGAGGTTGAAAAGAGCTAAAAAGGTTAACAGGTAAAAAAAGTGTTGACTAAAAATTGATGTAATTGTTTCTTGAAATGTTTTAGAACATTTTAAACTAAAAAAAGTAACAATGACCACAACAACAACATCACACATTTAAATGTTTATGTCATTGCTTACACTATTTTTTCAAACCTGTCTGTTAAAAATTATCTCCTTCACTGAGTTTTATGTTTTATTGAAATTCAGGACACGGAAGCTTCACTGAAGATTCTATTTTCTCAGCAGCAATACATTTGGCAAAGCTCACATCTTCTTCTGCATAATTGGAGGATACACATAGGTGAATAGTTTGCAACAATCAAGGAATGAGTTGCTCCAAGAAATCTGTGTGGGTCCTAGGAAAAGGATGGGACCACCAGCAACTGAGGCAGCTGAGACCTGGGTGCTGGCTCTGAGGCAGAATGACTCTGCCAGCTGCCAATTTAATATGTGCTGATTGTTAAATGTCAGGTATTGGGTGTCCAAACACACATACACACACATGCCTAACTTTCCCCAAGTCATTTGATTTCATCTATAGTACCTCATGTAGTCAATTAACTTTTCTCCAGTCACAGGAAACATGAATCGTGGACTAATTTCTCTCCTCTCCTCTCCTCCCCTTTCCTCTACTTCGGCACATCACCGCAAACACAAACTCACGCTTGACCACTTCTGCATGCTTGAGGAAAATGTGCCCTCTGGAATAAGAAAAAAGAGGTAATTTTATCCATAAATTTTCATTTTTTTTAAATGGAGAAATCTTAAATTGAGTGGTGGGAAATGAAGTTTTCTTTATTTTTATCTTATGCTGTTTTCTCTTACTTTTCTAGATTCCGCAAATGGAAAAGCAATCTATTTTCAGGCACAGGAAAATTTAATTTGCATGCATATGAGAGGTGAGGGGAAGGAAATTCTGTTCCTTCAAGGCTTTGCCATAATACTCATTTTTACTATTTCTGTTGATTCTTTGTAATGATAAAAATCATGAGGGCAAACATCTATAATCCAATCAAATGCTTTAGAAATACATAATGGGCCCTGACTGGTATGACTCAGTGGATTGAGTGCTGGCCTCTGAAATGAGGGTTTGCTGGTTTGATTCCCAGTGGCAGCACAGGCCTTGGTTGCAGGATAGGTCCCCAGTCGGGGGTTGTAGGAGAGGCAACCACATATTGATGTTTCTCTTCCTCTCTTCCTCCCTTCCCCTCTCTCTAAAAATAAATTAATAAAATCTTTTTAAAAAGAAATACACAATAGCGGTCTTCAAATAATTGCTATGAAGTGTTTCCCCACCTATTTGCACCATTTGAATGGTGATTATGTTAATATTTATTGTAAGCTTCCCAGTCTGAGTAATAAGAATGACCATGTTCAGGATTCATGCCCACTCAGCATTAGACCATGAGTAGGACAAAAAGGACACATTGTCTGCACACTGTGATTCCCAAGAAATTTGTTCAAGGCTCCAAAAAGCAAACAAGTGTTCCAGTTGGGAGGTCACAGCTGAAGAAGGCATTGACCTTCAGCCCCAGGGCAGCAGGCTGACTGAACAACATGTGTTCCCTTGCTGGGAACACTGGTGTTTTCAATGGACTGTGAAGTGTTGCTGCTGTGACATGGGCTGTGAAGAGATGGGACACCGATGGTTGGGCCTCCCACATACGGCACACAGGAGAAGGACAACAGTTAACAAACAAGACTGCCTTCCAGGAGGCTGCTGTGACCCATAAACAGAGAATTTGGGAGGCTGAATTGGAGTGTAAAGTTGAGGGGGGACGTGAATGAAGGCTGGGGAAGTGGAATGCTGCAAAGTTACTACAGGATAGCAATAACTGTAACAGTAAAAATAATAGTAACAGCAGTAATAACAGTAACAGTAACAACTATAATAGTAAGGGTAGTAGTAATAGTAATCTTGGTAGCTACCATGGAACTTTTGGAGAAGATAGTCATGCAGTTGGACAGGGCGCTTGGCAGTCTGGACGTTACTGAGAATTGGGTTTAGTTCTCAGTTCTAGAACTGTCTGTTGAAACCCCACTGGAAAGCAGTGCTTTAATAAATTCACTTAGAAAATATGAATAGAACCAGATGCTCTATCATATCCCCTTCTCCCTGAAAACCTCTATACCACATATCCATCTGCCACACTTGCTTTCAGTATTTTTCCATTACCAGTAAGATCCTTTGAGGTAAGGACTCTAATCACAACAAATTGGAATATGCCTTGAACAAGGGGATGAGGGTGAGTTGAGTACTAAAAATGCATGTTCAATTTTAATTTAGAGAAGGATTTAACTCCTGAGAATTGGACAGAATGATGCTCTCACTCAAACCTGGTGAACAGCTCTGATGGAGCCAAAGTGTTAACAACAGACACTTGAGAGTGTAATTAAGCAAGAGGGTTTTCACTCACCCTTAATATGTGTGAATGATAGCTCTACACTTAGGAGTCACCACATAAAGGACATAAAACCCCATTTCCACAGCTTGTCAAAATCCAGACAAGAACACATTGTCGTTGAAGCTGCAGGAATGGGCCTCCTCCTGACTTTGCAAAGCTCAGAAGTGAGGACACTCATTGGCTCCTGTGACATATGCAGCAAGGAGTGGAAGCCCAGGGAGCAAACATCACAAACAAAACAAGCTTCTTCCTTCCTCACATGAAGCCAGGGCGCAGCTGTGTTCTTCCTTCAAAAGGAACACATGATCAGTACCACTGAAATCCAGATATGTTGTAGGAAGCAGCAGCATCATCAGAAAAGTGGTAATTAGAATTTGAGGACATAAGTCACAGCCTCATGTTTGCCATTAAATCCCTGGGTGACCTCCTGTAGTCCCATGTGATAGGATTGATATTCAAATATCTAACAACTGATGGGGTTGGGTTCATCAAAACAGAGGCTGTGGTGTGACAGTGCGAACAGCCCAGATGTCAGGTCTGTTCATGGACTGGAGGAGGAAGGACACCTGTCAGGCTTCTCCATCTCAGTACCACTAACATTGGGTGAATAACTCCTTATGTGGGATGTTAGCAGCATCCCACATGCTTCACCTTAGACCTCTACCTAGTAGATATAAGGACCTTCCACCCCATCACCAGCTATGACAGCAAAAAATGTCTGTATATACTGCCAAATAACCCTGGGGGGAATCCCCTGATTGATAATCACTGAAAATCACTGAATTATGTTCTTTTATTCAATGGATTGTTTCATTAAATATATTCTCTCTTCTTCCTCTTGTAATATTTCTCCATTTATTTAATCTGAAAACCTTTTCCCATTTTTAAAGTAGGTTATAAACTACTTTTAAAAACAAATTTGTATTGACTTGCATGACTCTGTAAAAAAACCAAATATTTCTGAAAATATAGTACTCTATTTTTCAATAGTCACGGGACTTTGCATCATATTTCTATTTACCAGTGTAGGGAACTTAGACAACTTGTCCTTAATCACAACATTGAAATAGTGTATGTACTTACTTGATCTCATGAGCAGGGTCTCTCTTCAAAATAAAAAACTTTACTCTTTCCTGTTTAGTGAAAGGTAAATCATGAAGGCATACTACAATGCAACTGTATATCTGTTATTTTTTAATCAATTTGCATATGAGAGTTTAGTTGTGAAAAATTAATTAAAATTTTCTGTGGAATTATCCTAATAGCAAAACAAGGAAGAGCCCAGGAAGCCAGTGACTATACAGTGACAGAGAAGAAAGAGCTCTCCCATTGACAGAGCCCTTGTCTTCCCCCTCAACCATGCCCTATGCAACTTCCACCAACTTCCACCAACTTCCACACTTTCATTTAATCCCCGAGAGCATGCTCACTCCATGGATGTGTATTATGTGCTGACCACACTGCAGACACAGCTCACAGTGCTGAGGACATGAGTACACATATGGGAGCTCACTCTCTTCCGGTGGGAGCAGGAGGGCATGTAATAAAAACCAAACATGTAATGTCAGGTGGTTATTATGAAGCAAGGTGTTGACAGTAGTTGTGGGGGTAGAAGTATATTTCATATACACGGCAGTGATGGGAAGTTCTCTGAAACCTTGACATTGGATCAGAGCCTGGAGCTCTGGAAGGGGTATATTTCAGGGAAAAAGCACTCCTAGTGGGAAAGCATTTTTCTTGTCCTATTCAAGGAGAAGCAGGTGGCTGGTGTGGCAGAGGCGGGCCGGCAGGGACAGAGGGATAGAACATAGGATGGAAGGTGGGGGACAGGAGCTGTTGTCAGGAATGGTTCTTACTCTGAGTTGAAGAGAGACCATCTGATCAATGGTTGGAAAGACCCTCTGTGGATCAGACCAGACACCAGCCAGGGAGGGAAACACTGAAGTTTCCCCAATTTTACAGATAAATAACTCAAGGCTCAATAAAGTAACTCCAGAAAGACACTTAGTAAATCCGTGGTAGAACAGAGAGTCATAGGCTGAGCCTTTTTCCTCTCCTGGCAAATCAAAAGGAATATGAACCCTGAGAGCTGAGGACCATCAATACATCACTAATACCGTAAAGAGAAAAGAGAACATTGACAACAGTCTTTAATGATGAATTTATAAGGTTTTTGCCTTTCTTGAGCATCTGCATTTTAAGTATAGCTGTCTCTCAATCAACATAGTCTTGAACTGTTTGGGTCCATTTATATGCAAATTGTTTTTCAGTAAATACAGTCAGCCTTCTGGCCCTCCCTCCATATCCCTGGGTTTAGCATTCTGGATTCAACCAACCAAGGATTTAAAAGAGCTGTAAGAGAGGCTCTGAAGTGCAGTCTGGCCTCGGCCACCATGTCCCCAGTTCAAACTCAAAGAAGCTTACTATTGGAAGGAAAGAAGGGAAATTATATATTGGGGTAAAATTAGCAGTTTACCACAAGTTAAATTCAGGAAAAATATCACAAATGCCATAGAATTAAAAGTCCTAGACAATAAAATTACTATGAATCAATAGATTAGGGCAGAAGTACTTTGTCGTTAGAGACGGATTTCAAAGCTCATCTATTATTCTAGCTCAGTAGTTTTGGTCTTATAAATGAAATGCTACAGGCTAACATAGGTCTCAACTTCAGAAGACAGTGCTGTCGGATTCCTCCAGCATTGTCCCCACAATCTTGAAGCAGGTGTTTAAACTTTTTTGGAAGCACTGCATAAACACTGCCATTTCAGTAGTTCTTAGGGAGGTCTTAGCTCTCATAAAGCCCCAAACCATTAGCAATAGGGGTGATAGAATCACCATGACAGTGTCTTGTTGTGCCAATGAAAGTATGAACCATTGTGACAGCAGCCCTGGGCTGACCCAGTGGCTCTGTGTCATATGGAATGTCATTTCCTCCAGACCTGCTCTAGCTTGTGAACATCAATGACTCTGGAGCTTACGGTGGTCCTGATTCAACATCTTGCCACCTCTCTTACCACTCATACGTGTAGTCAACATTTCACTTAATAGGATGCCAAAGAAGCAATGAGTCAACTCAGTTAAGACAACAATATATGTTATCTATTGAATGAAATTTGATGGCAAGCCTGTGAAGAGTCCATGGCATTCTGAGGGTCACATACCTATAAAATGCCCTATGCTACTCGGGCCACTCTGAATGGCCACCTTAGAAGAGTTTTTTAGTAGTTCTTCTTGAATGCAGGTGTTTCATTGGAAAAGAAAAAAGATTTGTAAGCCCTAGTGTGTCAAATGGTTTGCTCTACATTTTGGCTTAGAGTTCAAGCATAAAAGGTCATGGCATTTTGTGGGATAGACCTTTAAGGTCCATAATTCAGGTATTTGGATTAAAGATTCTATTAGTCCTTTAATCCCTCCTTGAAGAAAGGGATTTAGAGATCAGGTTAAACTGATACAAAGTCCACAGAAGGAAAGAGAGGCCCAGAGCACAGAGCACCTTCTCACCCAGATACCAAGTCTGAAGGAGAGGAAGGAGTCAACTTTTCCACATGGATCAATTTGCTCTCATGTGTTAAGTTAAAAACTCACACAAGAGAGAGAAAGGGACACAAGTACAAAGGGAAAAAAAATAAATAATTACCTATCAATAATAACTATAAATGTAAATGGATTAAATGCTCCAGTTAAGAGACATCGAGTAGCTGAATGGATAAGAAAACATGACCAGCACTTATGCTGCCTACAAGAGACCAACAATGGAACGAAAGACATACAGAGACTGAAAGTAAAGGGTTGGAAAAAATATTCCAAGCAAAATAGACAGGAAAAAAAAACCCAGGGTAGCAATACTTATATCAGACAAAATAAACTTCAAAACAAAAGCCCTGAAAAGAGAGGCTGAAGGGCACTTCATAATACTCAAGGGGAGAATCCATCAAGAAGACATAAACATTGCAAACCTATATGCACCCAACATAGGAACATCCAAATATATAAGTAAAATTCTGGAGGACTTCAAGAAAGATATAGACAGCTACACACTTATAGTAGGGGATTTTAACACCCCACTGTCAACAATGGGTAGATCCTCCAAACAAAATATCAACCAGGGTATTGCAGAATTGAACAATGCATTAGATCAAATGAACTCAACTGATAAATATAGAACCTTTCATCCCAAAGAAGCAAACTACACATTCTTTTTAAATGCACATGGAACATTTTCAAAGACAGACCCCATGATAGGACACGAAACAAGCCTCAACAAATTTAAGAAAATTGAAATAATATCAAGCATTTTCTCAAACCATAAAACTATTAAACAATGCTATTAAAGCTATTAAACAATGAATGGGTCGATAGTGAGATTAAAGAAGAAATCAAAAAGTTTCTTGAAACAAATGAAAATGAACATACAACAGTCCAAAACTTATGGGGGCACATCAAAGGCAGTCCTGAGACAAAGTTCACAGCAATACAGGCTACCTAAAAAAGATAAAAAACATTTCAAATAAGCAACCTAACCCTACATCTACAAGAACTGGAGAAACAACAGCAAAGAGAGCCCAGAGTGAGCAGAAGGAAGGACATAATCAAGATCAGAGCAGAACTGAAGAACATAGAAACTAAAAGAACAATCCAAAGGACCAATTAATCCAGGAGCTGGTTCTTTGAAAAGATAAACAAAATTGACAAGTCTTTAACCAGGCTCATCAAGAAAAAAAAAAGGGAGAGGACACAAATAAATAAAATCAGAAATGAAAGAGGAGAAATTACAACTGACACCACAGAAATACAAAGGATTATAACAAATTACTACAAACAACTATACACCAAGAAATTTGAAAACCTAGGTGAAATGGACAAATTTCAAAAAATATATAATCTTCCAAAACTGAATGAAAGACTACCAGAAAGCCTGAACAGACTGATAACAGCTGGTGAAACTGAAGCAGTTATCAAAAAACTCCCAGCACACAAAAGCACTGGACCAGATAGTTTCACAGGAGAATTTTACAAAACATTTCAGGAAGAGCTAACACTTGTCCTTCTCAGATTATTCCAAAAAATCCAAGAAGAAGACTCCCACACTCTTGTTATGAGGCCAGAATCATCCTAATCCCAAAACCAGATAAAGACACAACAAAGAAAACTATAGGCCAATCCCTGGTAGACATAGTTAAAATCCTCAAAGAAATATTAGCAAAACACATCCAGCAATACATTAAAAAGATCATACACCATGATCAAGTGGGATTCATCCCAGGGATGCAAGGATGGTACAACATCTGCAAATCATAAATGTAGTACATCACATAAACAAAAGGAAGGACAAAACTCACATGACCATATCAACAGATGTGGGAAAAGCATTTGATAAGGTACAACACCCATTTACGATAAAAACACTCACGAAGTGGGAATAAAGGGGGCATACCTCAACATAATAAAGCCTATTTGCTTATTATGGATGTAAGAAACCTACATCCAATATTATATTGAAAGAACAAAAACTGAAAACTTTCCCACTAAGATCGGGGACAAGACAAGGGTGTCTGCTTTCGTCACTTCTATTCAGCATAGTATTAGAAGTTCTTGCCACAGACATCAGACAAGAAAAGAAATAAAAGGCATCCAAAGTAGAAAGGAGGAAGTTAAACTGTCACTGTTTGCAGATGACATGATAGTATACATAGAAAACCCTATTGACCATCAAAACACTACTCAACCTAATAAGTAAATTTGGCAAAACAACAGGATACAAAGTCAATATTCAGAAATCAAAGGCATTTTTGAACACTAACAATGATTTATCAGAATCAGAAATCAGAGGGGAGAATCCCATTTAATATAGCAACAAGAAAAATAAAGTACCTAGGAATAAACAATCAAGGAGGTTAAAGACCTGAACTCAGAAAACTACACAACAATGAAGAAAGAAATTAAGGAAGATAAATAAATGGAAGGATATACCCTGTTCATGCATTGGAAGAATTAACATCATCAAAATGTCCACACTACCCAAGCAATTCATAGATTCAATGGATGCCTATTAAAATACCAATGACATATTTCACAGATATAGAACAAACATTTCAAAAATTTTTATGGAACCATAAATGACCCTGAATAGCTGCTGGAATTTTGAGAAAGAAGAACAAAGTAGGAGAGATCAGAATACCTGACATAAAACTATATTATAAGGTCACTGTAATCAAAACTATCTGGTGCTGGCAGAAGAGCAGATGCATAGATCAATGGAACAGAATAGAGAGCCCAGAAATAAATCCATGTCTCTATGGTCAATTAATATTTGACAAAGGGGGGTGGGAGCATAAAATGGAGTAAATAGCCTCTTCAACAAATGGTGTTAGGTCATCTGGACAGCTACATGCAAAAAATAAAATAAATTTCGACCACTAGCTTATACCACACACCCAAAAATACTCAAAATGGATAAAGGATTTAAATATAAGTCAGAACACGATGCAAGTCTTAGAGGAGAACATAGACAGGAAAATCTCAGATATTCAATGTATGTGTATTTTCACCAATATGTCCCCTAGAGCAAGGTACATAAAGAAAAGAATAAACAAATGAGGCTTCATCAAAATAAGAAGCTTCTGCATGGCTAAAGAAAACACCAGCAAAATGAAAAGGGAACCAACCATATGGGAAAATATATTTGCCAATAATACGTCAGGTAAGGGTTTGATCTCCAAAATATATAAAGAACTCACATGACTCCACTCCAGGAAGACAAACAATGCAATTAAAAAATGGGCAAAGGACCTGAATAGACACATCTCCAAGGAGGACATACACAGGGCCCAGAGACACATGAAAGGATTCTCAGCATCACTAGCCACCAGAGAGGTGCAAATTAAAACCACAATGAGATACCATTTCACACCAGTCAGAATGACCATCATAAACAAATCAACAAACAACAAGTGCTGGTGAGGATGTGGAGAAAAGGGAACTCTAGTGCACTGTTGGTGGGAATGCAGAATGGTGCAGCTACTGAAGAAAACAGCTTGGAATTTCC
The DNA here is from genome assembly GCA_004026545.1 of Mormoops blainvillei. Lineage (NCBI taxonomy): Eukaryota > Metazoa > Chordata > Mammalia > Chiroptera > Mormoopidae > Mormoops > Mormoops blainvillei. The sequence goes on from PVJD01007372.1 coordinate 38,901, forward strand.
TCAAAAAACTAAAGATGGAGCTGCCTTTTGACCTGGCAATCCCACTGCTGGGATTATACCCAAAGAATACTGACACTCCAGTTCAAAGAGTCTATGCACCCCAAGGTTCATAGCAACACAATTTACAATAGCCAAGAATTGGAAGCAACTTAAGTGCCCAACAGTAAGAGTGGATCAAAAAATTATGGTACATTTACACAATGGAATACTATGCAGCAGAAAGAAAGACCTACTATGCCTAGTGACAACATGGATGGTATTGGGGAGCATTATGCTAAGTGAAATAAACCAGGCCGTGAAAGATAGATACCATACGATCTCACCTATCAGTGGAATTTAATCAACAAAACAAACAGGAAAGCAAAATATAACCAGAAGCATTGAAATAAGAAACAAACTGACAGTACCAGAGGGGAGGGAGTCAATGGGGGAAAAAAGTGGAAGGGTCATCAAGGAATTTGCTTGAAGGATCTATCAACAAAGCCAAAGGGGGGAAGGTTTAAGGGTGGGAGGTGGGGATGGGTGGAGCTGGGGAAAGTGGTGGTGGGAAAATGTTGACAAACAAAACAAAACAAAACAAATATACATGGGGAGGCTAAGAATAGTATTGGAAATTGAGAAGTCAAAGAACTGATATGTACAACCCATAGACATGAACTGAGAGGTGGAGGGATGACGGGGTTGGGTGCAGGGTGGAGGGTGGAGAAAAAAATGGGACAACTGGAATAGCGTAATCAATAAAAATATACTAAAAAATTTTAGAAAAATAAAGGAACAAAAAAGAAACAAACAAAAAAACCCTCCTTCAAGACTACAATAATGACAAGATTGATTCTTCATCATCCTTTGAGTAACTGAAATTCTTTTTTGACTTGAAAGTATCAAGTCTTGAGACTTACTCTGGTGATGACCACTATAGGTTCTGAAGGCTTTACTTTCTCATTTGGGAACTGTGATAAATATCGAGAGAATTCATTTACCTGAAAGTGTTTAAAAACCCTTCAGAATATGTGAACATGAGCTCTAATGAAGATGATGAGAAGTCTTCTCACTGAAATATATTTTAAATGAATAAAATGCTCCATTAAACTCACCATACATAGGTACTCTGTAGGTAAAATTGTTTCCAGTCTTGTCCTTTCCTTTTGGTTTCATATTTTTCCTCATCCTATAACCACATCCTTCTCAGTGTCTGGTCTGTTCTTGATAACTTTATAGCTGTGGGGATGGGAACATCTGGTGTGCACACTCATCTCTTCCCAGAAACCCTCACATGGCAGGTCCTTATAAGACCAATATCATAAGCTCTTAAGTGGACCCAGTGTGAAGTGAACATGAGGGTGATGAGGTGACTTATGGTTCTCACAATGTTAACTGAATAAATATTTAAATATAGTTTTGAAAAGCAAGTAACAATTTTCCTTCTCAAATTCTGGTCTGTGTCAGCTGGATGAGTCGCACAGAGAGACTGGTCTCAATGAATGTCACAGATTGTAAAAATCATTCATGATCTTCATCAAGTCTACTGCATAATTGTGGAATTTAACTCCTCATTCAAAAATGCTGTTCCTGGGTATAAATCTTTTCTCCTTAGTACATATATTGTATCACTCAACAAACACTTTTCATCTGACAAGATATTAGTGGGAATAAAATGTAAACAAAACATAATCACTGACCTTAAGATGTTCCTTGTCTGTTAGGAGATAAAAGCACATAAAAATCCACAGTGCAAAAAAGGTTCTCATTCAGACAAAGTGCTATGGAGGGAAAGAGTAATTCAAATATGGAATTAATTTATAAGATAATTCATGACTATAAAAACTGAGTAGAAATGGATCTTAAAAAGTAAATCTCCAATAAGATAAGAAACCAACACTCCATTGAATTTAAGGTGAACCTACATCATTTTTCATGGCCTTGTTACAATACTGAATCATTCATAAATGTACATATATGTTAATATGTATATTTTACCAAAGCACTATAGTCACTATGAAGAATGCACCATAAACCAACCCCAGCTCAAAAGGAAATAACAAGCTTATTGATGAGAAAATGTAAATGAAAAGATTTAAATGCATGTCAGCCTCATGATGGGCCTGCAGATTATTAATGCTGAGTGTGTCCTGGGGAACCCAGACCATCAGTTGTGGGGGGCCCAGGGCTCACAACCACATGTTCATACTCTCCTGTCCTGTGTGGATCTGTTGCTCATGATAACACTGGAGAGAGGCCTCAAGACACAGCCAGTCCAGAGCTCTGTTCTCCATGACTGTCATCCTATTGGGCCACATCATTCTCTGATCACCTCTTGAACCCTCACAAAGTCTCCAGGGATCCTTAGTGGAGAATGTCCTGTCCCAAGTCTGCGTGGACCTTTGTCACTTGGATGCAAGTGGAGTTACCCCTGCTGTCTGCTCCTCAGGGCAGACTTGGACTCTGGAGCCTGGGACTGGCATCTCCAACTCTCCCCAGCACCCCAGACCCCCCGCACCCACTGTCCTGACAGGTAACTACAGTGCTCCAAATCGTTTCCCTCTTTTTCAACCAATCTAAATCCCCAAAAATATGGCACGCAAACATATTCCTCATGATCGGGGAGGTGGGTCAGGAACCCGCAGGTCTATTGACCCCACTGACTTGGGCAAGACACTTTGCTAAGGATGGCTGACAGGCTCAAGTGTGCAGATGGGAGCATCATAATATCAGGACTAAGTGAAAAGGTCCAACCCATAGCAACTGTGACTACAAAAGGAAAGATGGATGCGAAGGGCGAGTGGAGCCACGAGCACCCCCATGGAGGAAATAGGAGTGAGAGCGGGAATTACTGTGATGTTCAAGTCAGTCAAGTGTAGGGCTTGGAGAGTTTGAAACACTGGAAAAATTATAAACAGAAGCACCCAGCACGAAATTGGGATTTTTCAATTTTAAAGATTTGTTTTGATGTTCAATGAGGGGATGGGATCCTTGGGGGAGAGAGATAGAGACAGACCGAGAGACAGGCAGAGTAAGAACAAACATCCAGGCCCTCCTGTGCATCTACAGCACCAACTACTCATTGACTCTAAGTCTCTATAATCCTTGGTGTTAGTCTGTAGACAACACACAAGGTTTTGGCTCCCAGACAAGGGTGCCAAGGTAGAAGAGAAATGCCAGTTAACAGAGAAATGCAATTGTTACTTAAATCTCAATTTATAAATGAAAAATGTAGTTACATCCAGTGTACTTATTATTCTACCTGTATCACAGAAAAAGAATGATAATACTATCTCTTCATTCCACACTTCAGTTAAATATTTCTGATTCATGTCACAATATAGCAAATATTAATTCTTCCATCTCCCACACACATTCAATCAGCAACCACCTGAGCTCTCAATATCCTGCACCATGTCTGGCTGGCACAGACTGAGTGCTCAGTAAATATTTAGTGACTCTGTGAATGAATTAGAAAAATGCTCTATGTAATTCTCAAGCAGGAAAAATTTAAAAACCATCCAAGAAGTCTGAAGAGGAGATTTAGCATCTGCTGATATTTAGAAAACATAATACAGTTTTTCACTTTGAAAAAAAAATTTTAATGTACCTTTAAAATAGATTTTTAAAGCTTTTAAAAACCAAAAATGCATATTTATTTCCAAAAATGAACCTGCGAACATCTGATACCAAGATACAAACTCTTCCCATTGGAGAAGATTACTCCTAAGATTTATCCTCCAGCATTGCCATGACTACTGACATCCAGCTGAAATTGCTGTGTAATCCACTTTCTCCCAGGTGACTGAACTTGAAACCAGCAATACATTTCTGATAATTAGAGGAGACAACCTCAAAGGTCAACTTGACAGAATCTCTAAATACTGTGTCAAAATCTTTTCCCAAGAGTTAGGCTCCCAGTTGTTGATTCAAATGAGTGAGATAATAGAGAAGGAGCTGGAAATCTGACCAGCGAGAAATGCTTTGCCACATTTAAATATGTTGAGTCTTGGCAAAAGGTGAGAAAGAAATTGTTAGCCAACATGAAGTGGACATGCAGGAGAGAGAGTGTTTGGTAGATAAAAACTGGTGCTCTGCAGGTCCTCAATTAGTGGTTTCTGACTGCAGCCATATTAATTCTGAGATGGATAGAGAGGTATAACATTTGTTGCTCCAAAAACTAAAAGGACTCACTTGGGTGTGCTTGCACCTATATCTTACCTAATATCTTACTTTCTCATCAGTGCTGGGTTGACTCACACTGTTTTTACACAAGACAGCACAGCTGGTGACTCATGCAAGAGAGAGTGAATTGTGCTTTACCAATCACAGTCATGCTTGACTGCCTGCTCCCTGAGTGCAATGGCTGCCTCCACCTGTGTAAGTCAGACTGACAGTGGGAGAACAGGTAGAGCCGACGCCACTGTGACAGATGCTTGGCTGATCTCCTCCATAGGCAGATCACACATTTTTTTTTATTGGGGTCAAGAATCACATACACATCCTCCAAGGTCACCCGTGTCTTCTGTTTCCAGAAACACTAGATTCATGTCACAGTATGTAAACCTGAAAGCAGCCTCCAGGAACATTTTTCTTATTGAGCTTCCGTATCTCCTTAGATGATGGTACATCACAGAGGACACGAGGGAATAAGCCCTGCCCATCCTCATGCCATTTCCACAGAGCTCATGGAGGAAGAGGACCCCCAAAAGGAAAAGAAAAAGGATGAGAGAGTGACAGAGTGAGAGAGCGAGAGAGAGAGAAGCAAATTGCTAAATGTCCTGAATGAAAGAAAACAGTGTTAAGGCTCAAATAATGGGTGGCTGGGGGTGCTCAGGAGGGAGGTAAGGCAAAGTCTCTGTGAAATGGTAACATTTAAGAAGGCTCTGAGGGCTTGAGTGCTAGAGCTAGGATGTTGGCATAGAAAGGATGAGAGATTGGAGTCTCAATCCTGCATCTTCCATTTAATCATCAATTTAATCGGTATGGTATTGAGCTCCTGCCAGTCACTACTGTGTGCTGGGACACCTTGGAGGACACACACACATGACTCCTTTGTGGGACTTAGAACAAGTATCCTTAGTCACCCATCTGGATCCTGCATTTCCACTTGCTGTACATTGTGGTAAGTTGACTACATAGTATTTATTTATTTATTTTAAATTTTTTTTATTGTTGTTCAAGTACAGTTTTGTACATTTTCCCCCCACCACACCCTCCTCCCCCCACCCTCAACCCCACCCCACCTTTGACTTTGTCCATGAGTCCCCCATATATGTTCCTTGACCACCCTTCCCGTTTTCCCCATCTTTCCTTCCCCTTCTCCTCTGTTCAATGTCAGTTTGTTCTTCACTTCAATGTCTCCAGTTAAATTTAACTTGATTGTTTGTTTTGTTGATAGGTCTCCACTTATAGGTGAAATCATATAGTATTTCTCTTTCACCGCCTGGCTTATTTCAGTTAGCATAATACTCTTCAGTTCCACTCATGCTGTCGCAAATGGTAGGAACTCCTTCTTCCTTTCTGCTGCGTAGTATTCCATTGTGTAAATGTACCACAGTTTTTAGATCCACTCATTTAGTGATGGGCACCTAGGTTGCTTCCAAAGCTTGGCTATTGTAAACTGTGCTGCTATGAACATTGGGGTACATAGGTTCCTTTAAATTGGTATTTCCGGATTTTTAGGGTATAATCCCAGCAGTGGAATTGCTGGGTCAAAAAGCAGTTCCACTTTTAGTTCTCTGAGGTAATTCCAAACTGTTTTCCACAGTGGCTGCACCAGCCTGCATTCTCACCAGTATTGTACTAGAGTCCCCTTTTCTCCACAACCTCGTCAACACTTGTTGTTTGTTGATTTGTTTATGATGGCCATTCTGTCTGGTGTGAAGTGATATCTCATTGTGGTTTTAATTTGCATCTCTCTGTTGGTCAGTGACGCCAAATATCCTTTCATATGTCTCTGGACCCTCTGAATGTCCTCCTTGGAGAAGTATCTATTCAGGTCCTTTGCCCGTTTCTTAATTGGGTTGTTTGTCTTCCTAGAGTGGAGTCGTATGTCATTTTTAAAATAAAGTATGTCACACTAAGGATAAAATAAAGACCCCGGCGAGTAAGATGGATATTCTGTGAGCTGTGTATAATGTGATGTTCTAGATGTCAGAGGGCACAGCCTGGAAGGAAGATTCCCAACCAGACTGGACCTCCCAGAGGTGTTTCCTGCCGTAGAGAGTCACGGTTTAGTGACCCAAACAAAGGATGCCCAGATGTCTCTTTTCCTGTCCTCACTTGTCTCCAAACCTCTGTTCCCTGTGTATATGTAGGGGTGTAGGGAAGTATGCTGGGAAGAAGGGCTTTGTCCAAGTCTTTTGCAAACATGTGGGAGGAACATTACTTCTGTCAACCAGTCTGGCTGATGCAGAAAAGAAGGACTGCAGAGGGAGGCCAGGACATCCACATGCTCTGAACTTAACTGCTGAAATTTCAGCATAAAAAGCTTTACCAATCCCCAGCCCCTGCTGAAGTGAATGAAGTCCTTGCTCCTGACTCGACCTTTCTTTAAGGAATAAATGAGAACAGACACATAAGCCGTCCTTGCCAGTAACCACGATGATTGACTTTTCTACTACAGTCATTATTAAAGGTCAGAGTCACTGTGTCTCCTGTGTCTGCTGCTCTCAGCACTGGCTCACCCCTGAAGCACTGTGGACCCCCCTCACCCCACACCCTCTTGTCTGTTGAGAAAACAGTCTACAGCCTCCACTCAATAATGAGGCAACAGAAAAGGACCTAAAGAAAAAAAAATTCCAGTTATACAAATTCCTTTACAAATGACTGATAGGAAAAAAAATATTTTTATTGATTTGTTAACTCTTAGGTTTCCAAAAGTGACACATAGCACCTGGTCAGTCTGACTCAGTATTTTATGATAAGCAAAATCTCATGGAGTTTGCAGAATATGGGACAATGCTGTATCTTCCTTGGGGGAAGTTTGAACCAACTCATTTAAGGAAAACAAAGCTCCGCTGGAGCCAGGCTTTCCATCAGTTTGGATGGAGAAGCACAAAAGAATAATCAAATGTTACTTCCCCACCATCTGTTGCCAGTTGTCTGTGACTGGAAAGGTGTTAGATAACACAGAGGAGACAACAAAAGCAATTTCATTATAATAAGTCTCAACAGAGTGCTTTCATACTTAAGACTAATACCTGCAAGTAGATAAGATGTTGTAGTTTATGTGGCTCTTGATACTCAAGAATGCCTGTTTTCAGAAGAACAGAGACTGGATCCTAGAAACCCCACCATCAAAGGAGTGCAGTGCAATGGAAAACCCTCCACCTTCATCCTCTGTCTTCTAAGCCAAGGAGGAAGATGCTGGGTTGACCAAACATGACTCTCCTTTGTGATTGCTTTACCATTATATTTATTTCCTAGTTGTCTATGTTTTTGTTAGTATTTGTTGAAAAATAAGAGGCAGTATTGAGTTGGCACAGCCATGCCTTGCAGGCAGGCCCTACATATGGAAAATACAAACTTAAATTCATAAGCAAACAATTGAGGGATAAAAACTGAATCACAGAAAACCTTATCCCAGAAGAATACATAAAATACTAAGTCTTAAAAATTATTTCTTAAGAGTTTCCCCATGTATAAAATAATTTAAGAAATAATACTTACAATTTAAGCTGTTGTAAATGAAACTTAAAGAGACAAATTAAAACTGTAAGGAAAATTAAAAGTAATTATTTCTATAGTAAATAGACAGTAGATACTGTAAGTTTATACCTCACAAAACTTATTCATTTATTGAAGAGATCAGAGGTGAAAGCTATAAAAAATTACTGCTAATCCAAAAGAATGAAATTAATATTTTCCTTTTATAAAGTTTTATTTTTATGCTTGAATAAAGGTATTCAAATACAGTTAACATTTTTAGATAGTCATCTTTTAAGTATGACATTTACATAATAAAATCCAAGCAGTATATTTATATTTCTTTTTACTAGCTTCCCCATCACCTTTTCTCCTGGGAGGAGACTGCATTACTATTTAAATTGGTTAAAAATCCTGGACCATAACAAAATTAACCTTTATTTCTAAACCTCGTAGTTCATACTTTTTTTCTGTAAGAAACCATTATTTTGGTTTAAAAGACACACTTGTCTAGCTCATGCCAAACCCTTAAAAATTCTGCTTTTTTCAAACAGGTAATAAGTAAAGTAGACTTGGTAACAATACTTCAGAGTTAACTCTTTTAGAAATACATATTATAAAACATTAAAAAATGAGATGCAAATGTAAACCTAGAGGCTGGTCAAATATAAGAATAGCTTGCACACTTAAAAGAAAGAAAATATATCTTAGAATATGATAGAAGAAGAAACTGGGCCCTTGATGTGCCAGCCAGAGCAACTAAAAAAAAAGTTCAGCCTGGAAATGTAATAATTAAAAACTAAGTAATGATTATTGGGTACTAAAAAACCAGGACTGATGGTCCCAGCAGCTACTGGTGCACAGAGCACAGCATGCCAAGGTGAAAATAAGTTTTTCTCTTCTCTGAAGTGGCTTTACCTTCATTTTTTTTTAAAGTGAGATACAATTGACCTATAACATTATATTAGTTTCATGTTTACAACTTTGTGATTTACTATAAGTATATATTGCAAAATGATCACCATGATAAGTATAGTTAACATCTATCATCACAGACCTACCTTTTTTCTTGCAATGAGATCTTTTAAACTCTACTCTCAGCAACCCACAAATCAACCGGGCATTTTATCAGAAGTCATGGGGCATGATAGCAAAGTACTTTAGAAAATTTCAATAGAAGAAAATTTAAACATGTATTTAGAATTTCCAGATAAATGTCCCAGGAAGTTTACATATTTAAGGCATTTCCCAAATTAAATAATTTAATCCTAGACCTTGACGCTCTTTTAACAGAAAAAAATATATACTTTCCCTACCAACAAGTCTCCCTCTGCACACAATTCATATTTAAGGAACATATGAAAGTTAAAACTGTTAAAAGGAATGATGGTAGTGGGGAGAAGGGTGCTGAGCTTGGAATCATGTCACCAAAATCTGGGGCTGCCTCTGTCATTTATAGTCCCATGGTATGTCCCCCAACCTCTGTACACCTACACCTTCATCTGTAGAATGAAAATATTCATGCCTGACCTATCTGCTTACTAGTGATTTTTGAGAGGTCAGCAGTAATGGCCATTTGAAACAATGTGTGTCAAGATGCTTTGGAAAGAATTAGACACTTTTACACATACTAGATATTGTTACTATGTTTAAGGTTTAATATGTTTAAGGTTTATTACACTATGAGCAGGTTTTATGTAGCACAGAATAAGGGTATGGCAAACCAATTAGGAATTAAGAATTAGGCTACACTAAAATTAAAAAATGATATCAAGCTGGAGTTTGTCTCTACAACCTGAAAATTTGACTGGGCATTTTGAACATGAGCAGAAGTAAGAATGAGAGAGGGAATTTTCAGTCATGAAAAATCAGGGTCAGTTCATTTCCCTCCACACTTCTGCTAGGACAACGCTGGCTGTGGATATGGTCCAGGTACAGGACAACCATCCTTGATGGGTCCTGAAGAGGGCAGCACTTCTGGGCGTGCCTGGGTTGTTCTGGGGAAGGTGTAATGAACTGGCAGAGAGGAGGTCTTCTCAGGTGGTTGCATCAGGTATCACGTCCCAGTGGACATAGCAACTGTCCACTGGGACCTCTAGCATCTTAAAAAGCAATAACCCTGCCACAGTTTGGAGAGGATGTATTTGCTCGTTGATAGTCTGCTCTGGAGTCTGGACACAGCTGACCCTCAGTATGGGCTGGTCCCAGCATCCACATGTGAGCTGTGGTCAGTGTGGGTCTAGACTCCTGCTGATGGTACTGAGGTGACAGCTGACTCAATTTACCCACCACAGAGATCCATGTCTGGGGACAGGAGCACTGTGTCTGACTGCCCACAGCTCCTGTTGCAGGTGGAAGTCAAGAAGAGGGTTCTAGCAGCATTCCTCTTAGGATTTCAAGGAGAAAATCTTGTGAAACCCTCTGATTATGACTCAATTTTATGAACAGATTATAGTGATAACTTGGCTCTCTCCTTCAGGAATATGAGCTTAGCTCACCCATCTCAGTAATAAGAAATTTACTTATATTTCTCAAGTTTTCCATGAGAGTTTAATTGTTATCATAATTCTAATTAATCAGAATCTCTTTTTCCTTTGACCGGATTCTCAATGAGAGGCATGACCACTGATCTCAGGTTTCAGAAGCAAAGACATTGCTTCCTGTTTATCCCCAGTTTTGTGGTGACATAAACTGTCTAAAATAATCTAACACAAAAGCAGTAACAAGAAAGCCAGGAGAACAATAGTGATGGAGATTGCTTAAAAATATGAAGTCATTTGAGTAAACTTTTTCTAAGAAAATTATGAAGGTATTAAAAAAGATTGAAGACAAGATAATGGAAGATAATTGGTGTTCCCATGGTGAAATCTGGTACAACCGAGCCACACTCACAGCCAGCCTGGCTTCATAATTGACCTTTCTTCTCTGTGTCAAAGTTAGAAATGACTTCCAGTGGACTGTCGAGGCTGAAACCCATATTACAAAACTTGCTTTTAAAAAAATCAAAGCCATTATCATGTAAAATAGGTCTGTCAATGACACTAGAAATATTATTCTATTAGAGCGGACAACAAAAAGAGGCTCAAGCAAGAAAAAGAATATAATGAACTTACCCCTAAGATAATTTATTGTTCATTAACCAACCTATTCAGAGCATCATTTATATTACCTGTCTATCTGTGAACTATTTAAAGCCTAGGATAAGACATGATTTCAGGGCACAGGTTTCCTTAGGTGAATAAATCTTTATTGGAGTAACAAGCATACTCATGGCATTGTGGAAACTGAGTGAACTAATATACAAAATGTAATAAGAACCCACCTGCCTCTTATGTTCATGTTACCTGTCATTCTGGCCTCAGAATACAATGTCTTACAGACAGTAGGTGATTCACACAACTTTGCAGCAAAAATTAATGGAGGATGAAATTATAAAACATAGTGAATTTCAAAACAATTTTTACATCATTTTTATTTTACTTTTTCCATTACCACTTATCCCCCCATACACTCTTCCACCTCCCCTCCCCACTTCTCCCCACCCATGCAGTCACCACACTATTGTCCCTGTCCATCAGTTCTTTCTCTCTTTTCTTTTTTGCCTGATCATACCACCCCTTCAAACTCCCCTCCCTCCCTGGGTTATCAGCCTGCTCTCTGTCTGTGAGTCCATCTCTATTTCTCTTATTAGTTCAGTTTGTTCATTAGGTTCCACATGTGAGTGAAATCATATGGGACTTGTCTTTCTCTGACTGGCTTATTTCACTTAGCATAATGTTCTCCAGTCCCATTCATATTGTATCAAAGGGTAAAACCTTTTTCTTTTTTATGGCCAAATAATATTCCATTGTGTAAATGTACCATAGATGGACACTTGGGCTGTTTCCAAATCTTTACTATTGTAAATAATGCTGTAATGAGCAAAAGAGTGCATATATTCATTCAAATTAGTGTTTTGAGTTTCATCAGATAAATTCCCAGAAGTGGAATCACTGGGGCATAAGGCAGTTCCCTTTTTAGTTTTTTGAGGTATCTCCATACTGCTTTCCACAGTGAGTGCACCAATCTGCATTCCCACCAACAGTGCACGAGGTTCCCCCTTTCTCCATATCCTCACCAACACTTGTTTTTTGATTTATTGATGATAGCCATTCTGACAGGTGTGAGATGATATCTCATTGTGGTTTTAATTTGCATTTCTAATGATTAGTGACTTGAGCATCTTTTCACATGTCTATTGGTCATATCTATGTCCTCTTTGGAGAAATGTATATTCAGGTTCTTTGACCATATTTTAATTGGATTATTTGTTTATTGGTGTTGAGTTCTATACGTTCTTTATAAATTTTGGATGTTAACCTCTTATCAGATGTATCAGTGAGTATGTTCTCCCTTTCAGTGGGTTGTCTTTTTATTTTGTTGTTGGCTTCCTTTGCTGTGCAAAAACTTTTTAATTTGATGTAGCCCCATTTCTTTATTTTAGTCTTTTGGTTCCTTTGCTCAAGGGGATATATCAGAAAAAATTATTGCAACATTTTGAGTTTATTATTGTTTGTAGTGTAAGAAGGTGGTCTAGGTGATCTGGTTTTCCTTCCTTCCTTCCTTCCTTCCTTCCTTCCTTCCTTCCTTCCTTCCTTCCTTCCTTCCTTCCTGGCATGTATCAGTCCAATTTCCCCAACACTATTTACTGAATAAACTATCATTAGTTCATTGTATATTTTTGCCTCTTTTGTCAAATATTAATTAACTATAAAGGTGGGTTTATTTTTGTACTCTCTATTCTGTTCCATTGATCTATGTCTATTTTCATACCAGTACCATGCTGTTTTGACTACTATAGCTTTGTAATATAGTTTGATATTAGGTATAATGCTACCTAATCATGATACTTCCAACTTAGTTCTTTTTTTCTCAAGATCACTGTTGCTATTTGAGGTCTTTTGTGGTTCCATATAAATTTTTGGAATATTTGTTCTAGTTCTGTGAAACCATTGGTGTCTTGATAAGAATTGCATTGAATCTATAGGTTGCTTTGTCTAGTATGAACATTTTAGTGATGTTAATTCTTCCTATCTATGAATGTAGTTTATACTCCCACTTACCTGTATCTTCTCCAATTTCTTTCTCCAGTGTCTTATAATTTTCTGAGTACATATCTTTTACATTCTTGGTTAAGTTTATTCCTAGGTATATTATTCTTCTTGAAGCAATTGTTTCCCTTAATTTTCTTTTCTGGTATTTCATTACTGGCGTATAAAAAGGCAACTGATTTCTGGACATTAATTTTGTATCTTGCTACTTAACTGAATTAAATTATGCATTACAGTAGTTTTTTTGGTGGAATCTTTGTACTTCTCTATGTACAGCATCATGTTATCTGCAAATAAGGACAGTTTTACTTCTCCCTTTCCAATTTGGATGCCTTTGTTTCTTCTTCTTGTCTGATTGCTATGGCTAGGACTTCCAGTATTATGTTGAATGGGTGGTGAAAGCAGACATCCCTGTTTTGTTCCCAATCTTAAGGGGAACATTTTTAGCTTTTTCTCATTGAGTATGATGTTGGATGTGAGTTTGTTATATATGGCCTTTATTATGTTCGGGTATGTTCCTTCTTTTCCCACTCTGCTGAGATTTTTTAATCATAAATGGCACTTGATATTATGAAATGTCTTTTCTGCATCTATTAATATGATCATGTGGTTTTTAAAAAAATCCTTCATTTTTAAAATGTGGTATATTATGTTTATTGATCTGCATATATTGTACCAACCTTGCATCCATGGAATAAATCCCACTTGATCATGGTGTATGATCTTTTTAATGTATTGCTGGATCCCATTTGCTATTATTTTGTTGAGAATTTTAGCATCTATGTTCATCATACATATTGGCCTTTAATTGTTTTTCTTTGTAGTACCTTTATGTAGTTTTGGAATTAGGATAATGTCGGCTTTGTAACATGAACTTGGGAGTCTTTTCTGCTCTTAAATTTTTTTGGAATGTAAGGAGAGGTATTAGTTCTTCTCTGAATGATTGGTAAAATTCACCTGTGAAACCACCTGGTCCAGGGCTTTTGTTTGCTAACAGTTTTTGTATTACTACTTCAATTTCACTAGTACTAATCTGTCTATTCAGATTCTCTGATTCTTCCTGATCTAGTTTTGGGAGATTGTATGTTTCTAGGAATTTATCCATTTTATCTAGATTGCCTAATTTGTTGGCACATAATTGTTGGTAATTTTTTAAAAACAGTACTTTGTATTTCTTAAGTGTCAGCTGTTATTTCTCCTCTTGTATATCTGATTTTATTTATTTGGGTCCTGTTTCTTTTTTTCTTAATGAGTCTGTATAAAGTTTTGTTCATCTCATTTATCTTTTCAAAGAATCAGCTCTTTGATTCATTGACTTTATGTTTTTTTAAATTCTAACTTGCATATTTCTGCTCTGATCATTATTATCCCCTTCTTTTATTGACTTCACACTTTGTTGTTCTTTTTCAAATTCTGCTGCTGTGTGGTGAAATGCTCTGAAAATATCAATTAAATCCATTTGATCTAGTGTGTCAAGACTGCCATTTAAGACTGCCATTTCCTTGTTGATTTTCTGTCTGGAAGATCTATCAGTTGATGTCAATGGGGTGTTAGATACTAGGACTGTATTTTTGTCAATCTCTCCCTTTATGTCCAACAAGATTTGCTTTACATATTTAGGTGTTCCTATGTTGGGTACATAAATATTTACTAAGGATATATTCTCCTGTTGGATTGTTCTCTTTATTATTATGTAGTGTCCTTCCTTGTCTCTTACTATAGCTTTTGTTTTAAAATCTATTTTGTCAGAGAAAATTATTGCTACCCCAGCTTTTTCCCCTTTCCATTTGCATGAGATGTATTTCCCCATCCTTTTACTTTTAGTCTGTGTGTATTTTTCATTCTAAAGTGGGTCTCTTGAAAACAGTATATATATGGCTCTTGTTTTCTTATACATTCAGCTACCCTATGTATTTTGATTGGAGCATTTAAACCATTTACTTTCAAAGTGGTTATCAATAGATATATATTTATTACCATTTTATTTTATTTCATTTTTAACTATGTTTCTTCTTCTCTTTATTCTTCTTCCTCTTCTTCCTCTTCCTCCTCCTCCTCTTCTTTCTTCTTTTTCCTAAAGCAAGCCCTTTAATATTTGTTTCAACATTGGTTTGGTGGTAACAAACTCCTTTAGGGTTTTTTTTAAATTGGTCTGGGAAGTTCTTTATTTCTCTTTCAGTTTTAAATGATAGCCTTGCTGGATAAAGTTACCTTGGCAACTTGGCAACTTTGAATATTTCATACCAATCCCTTCTGACCTGAAATGTTTGTGTTGAGAAATCAGTGGACAGTCTTATGGGTGCTCCCTTGCAGGTAACCAACTGCCTTTTTCTTGAGGCTTTTAATATTCTCTTTTTGTCTTTAACCTTTGCCATTTTAATTATTACATGTCTTGGTGTGGGCTTTTTTGGGGGACCATCTTGTTTGGAACTCTCTGCACTTCTTGGACTTGTGTGTCTTTTTCTTTACCAGTTAGGGAAGTTATTGATCATTTTTCTTCAAGTAGGTTCTCAGTGACTTTTCAATTATCCCCATTTTATTGTCTTGTTTTCAACCCCTTATTATTAATAATTGGTCCATTCATTCAAAAAGTATTTGTTTTATTATCTACTTGGATACAACTGAGATTTGTGTTGAAAACACCCACTTCATTTTGTATAGGGCTTTGAAAAAAAGTGCACCTGTCAGAAAGCTGAGGCAATTAAGTAAACACATTCATTGTCTAGAGTGCTCATAATAATAACCTCCAGTTATTTTCAGACTCATTGCTTCCTGGGGTCTTTTTCAAAATGAAATGATTACAACTCCTGTTTTTTAAATTTCCAATTTGTGTGAACTTTTAAACTTTTTTCAGTATCTCTCTGAGCTCTCATGCAATCAAAATCAAGGCAAATTCTTAAAGAAAAAAGGAAGTAAATATACTGCAAAGCAAATTACACAGAAAAACTGACCAACAGAAAAGATTCAAACCCCCTCAAGAACTTTTAGCCTCTTCCAGGCAAACCTGCCTTTTCTTGGTCCTTGTCCCTCTGACTTGTTCTGCAAACACTTGGCTCAGTCTTGGACCCTCAGGAAACTGAGGTCCTGGTAATAATACTGGAAATGGATGACCTGACTTCTGTTGGGAGAGTGTGGAGACCTTTCAGGAAAATCCCGAGAACAACAGAGAAGCAACTATGTCCAGCTCTAACCACTTCTCTCTGTGCATCTTTCTCTTCTAGTCTCCATTTCATCTACAAATGCCATGTGTCCTATGTCCCGTGTCCATGGTAGAGTAAAGCAGGTGTTTACTAATCTGTTTGGGAGCAGGTGAAGTAGTCCAGCACAGGCAATGCAGGGAGAAGCCCTTCACTTTGAGGCCTATTGTACCCTCACATGAGGTGGATCCTTAGCTCCCACGTTCTATGCACAAGTGAGCTGCAGGTCAGGCACTGTGCTCACAGATGGAGGTCAGAGATGGGAGGCAGGGCAGTCCCAGTTCTTTCCTGGGCTGGCTTCTATCTCCCAGTCTAACCTCCTCATTTTTGAAAAGGGACAATCCCAACTTCATAAAACTGTCATAAGAATTAAATAATAACATCCTAGTACAGGCCCTTGTACATGGCATGCGCTCAGAAATTACACCATTATATTTGGTAATGATGATGATAACATTGACAACAATGAGGACAAGTCAACCTGATGAGGAAGGAGTCTAATGTCTAGTGAGATTTGATGAACACAGCCAGAATCTCTCAAACTTAATTACTGGGCCTAAATTTAAATGAACAAGCTGAACGAGAGCAGACTTATAGATACAGAGAATAATTTGATGGTTGGCAGATAGGAGATGGGTTGGAGGGGTGGATGAACAGCTAAGGGGATTAAGAAGTACAAATTAGTAGTTACAGAATAGTCAAGGAATATAAAGTACAGCATAGGAAATAGATTCGGTAGTATTCTAATAACTATATAAGGTCTGTCCTAAAAAAGTCTAGCCATTGTTAATATAACAAGATTGGTTTGTGCAACATTAATGTAACCTGTAGCCAAGGAGAATGGACGTGTGCATGAACAATGACAACTTTAACTGTACTAGTCAGTGGGGCAGTAGACATCATTGAGTGAGCATGTGTGCTCTTTGGCCATTGCATTCAAAGTGACTGAGTGCAGTAGGGAAGATGGTGGCAAGGTAGGTGGGAACTGAACCCACTTGCTTGTGCACCCAACTCGGACACATAGCTGATCTTCCAAAGAACAGAGTAAACAACCAAAAGAATCCCAGCTGATATGAAGTTTGGAAGCCAAAGGTTGCAGAGGATGCTTAAAAAGGGATGGTAAGGATATTTTGAAAGTCAACGGGAAGGTCCCTCAGCCTTGCGCCAGAGACTGTGAGTGCCAAGGAAGCACTGGAGGAGAGCCAGGTCAGTGTTTGCAACTTAGCTGCTCCCCCCCTTCCCAATGCAGGGAAATCACAGACCCACACCAGGAGAGGCCTGGACACTTAAAGTTGCTGAGGGGATAAAGAGGTGGTAAGAGACAAACAACTGGCAGTGTACCCTGGTGGGGACAGAGGTCACCAGATTGGGCAGCGGTTGCTGGCTGGGACTGTACCAGAGAAACTCGGGAGCTTGGTGACACCTGGAGCTGGGAAAAGAGATGGGTTGCAACTGGCCATGACCCAGACTCTGGACTGGTCAGAGAGCTGGTCTGTGTGGAAAGCTGGGCACTTGTTAGGAATGGCAGGCTGTACCCAAGGGGACTTCTCTCAAAAGAGGATTTCAGCCACCGTGCAAGGGTCTTGCTGCACACAGGGTCCTCGCACATGCAGTGACCAGGCCAGCAAAGAGGGAGGAGTGGGGTTGAGATTTGATCCCACTCGGGGTGCCTCACGGATTGATCAAAGGGGGTCAGCAGGGGCTCAGAGAGGTAGCAGTGCCCAGAGAGACTTCTTTCAATAAGGTAACTGAGCTACTCTGCAGGGACTTTGTGGACATGCAGAGCCCAGGGTAACAAAGAGGGGGGAGAGGGAGCATGATTTACTCCCACTCAGTGCACCTCATGGGCTGATTAAAGGGTTACAAAGCAAGGTGGATTATCAGCACCAGCCTGGCACTTTAACACACTGTAGACAGTGCAGGCTGCACAGCACTCTGAGGGCATGGGCTGCAAACTGGACACCTGTGATTATTGTAGCCCAGAATGAGCCACATTTCTTGTGGAAACACCGGAAAGGAATAAAACAGAACTCAGCTCCTCTCTGTCTGCCTGCAAGATTGGCAAAACCTGCTTGGCAGTTTTAAAGTCAATGGGCGCCTTTTTTTTTTTTTTTTCAAGAATAAGACAAGAAGACACTGAACTGTGAAAAAAATCCAGCGAAGAGCCAGAAAAAAGTCCGAAGGCGAACACAAACAGCTGAGACAAATTTCACTTTGCTATCCTTCAGAACATGCATCTTTTTTTTTGTTTCTCTTCTTTCTGTTTATTTAGTTTTTCATTTGTTTGATTTCATTGTTTGATTTATTTTCTTTATTCTCCTTTTCATATTTTCATCATAATTTTTCATCTTTCACTTGACTCATATTCCGAAAACCTCACTACCTTTGGTCTCTTACTTTTTATTCTTTTTATTCAGATTACATATGTCTTTTGTTTTTTTAAGATTTTATTTCTTAATTTTAGAGAGAAGAGAAGGGAGAGAGAGAGGGAAACATGAGTGTGTGGTTGTCTCTCACATGGCCCCTACTGGGGACCTGGCCTGCAACCTAGGCATGTGCCCTGACTGGGAATCGAACCAGTGGTCCTTTAGTTTGCAGGCCAGACTCAATCCACTGAGCCACACCAACCAGGATCAGATTATACATTTCTTATAATACTATTGTTTTGCCATATCTGACACAGCACCCTTCCCTGGTCTTAATCCAAATCCGCTCTTACCACCCTCAATCCTAGCCCCCTTTGGCTTTGTCCATGTGTCCTTTATATATGTTCCTTTATGACCCCTCCCCTTCATTCCCATTTTTCCCCTCTCCACTCCCCCATGGTTACTGCCAGTTTGTTCTTTATTTCCAGGCCTCTGGTTCTATTTTGCTTGTTTGCTTGTTTTGTTACTTAGGTTCCACTTATAGGTGAGATCATATGGTATTTCTTTCACTGCCTAGTTTATTTCACTTACCATAATGCTCTCCAGATCCATCCATGATGTCACGAATGGTAGGAGCTCCTTCTTTCTTTCTGCTGTGTAGTATTCCATTGTGTAACTGTCCTATAGTTTTCTGATCCACTCATTTACTGATGGGCACTTAGATTACTTCTAACACTTGGCTATTGCAAACTGTGCTGCTATGAACATTGTAGTGCATAAGTTATTTTGAATTGTGTTTCAGGATTCTTAGGGTATAATCCCAGTAGTGGAATTTCTGGGTCAAAAGACAGTCCCATTGTTAGTTTTTTGAGGAAATTCCACACTGTTTTCCACAGTGGCTGCACCAGTCTGCATTCCCACAAACAACCACCTCGCCAGCACATGTTGTTTGTTGATTTGGTTATGAAGTTCATTCTGACTGGTGTGAAGTGATATCTCATTGTGGTTTTAATTTGCAGCTCTTTGATGGCTAGTGATGCCGAGCATCCTTTCATATGTCTCCAGGCCCTGTGTATATGTGTATGTGCTCCTTGGAGAAGTGTCTATTCAGGTTCTTTGCCCATTTTTTAATTGGGATTTTGGTCTTCCTGATGTGGAGTCATGTGAGATTATATATATATATATAAAATAGGGAGAGAGAGAGAGAGAGAGAGAGAGCTTGGAGATTAAACCCTTATCTGAGGTATCATCCCATTTATTTATTCTTTCTATTATGTCCCTTGCTTTAGTGGACGTATTGGTAAAAATATTACTGCGTGGAATATCTGAGGCTTTCCTGCCTGTGCTCTCCTCTAGGACTTTTATAGTGCCTGGCTTATATTTAAGTTTTTTATCCATCTTGAGTTTATTTTTGTGCATGGCATAAGTTGGTGGTGAAGTTTCATTTTTTTGCATGTACCTGCCCAGATTGCAACACCATTTGTTGAAGAGGTTATTTTTACTTTTTTTAATCTCCTGCTCCCTTTGTTGAATATTAATTGACCATAGAGATATGGGTTTATTTCTGGGCTTTCTATTCTGTCTCATTGATCTGTCTGCCTGTTCTTATGCCAGTACCAGGGTGTTTTGATTACAGTGGCCTTATAATATAGTTTGATGTCAGGCATTGTGATCCATCCTACTTTGTTCTTCTTTCTCAAAATTGCTACAGCTATTCGGGTTGTTTATGGTTCCATATAATTTTTGAAATGTGTGCTCTATATCTGTAAAACATGTCATTGGTATTTTAATAGGGGTTGTGTTGAATCTATAAATTGCTTTGGGTAGTATGGACATTTTGATGATGTTAATTCTTCCAATCCTTGGACATGATATGTGCTTCCATTTATTCCTGAGTTCATTAATTTATTTCCTCACCATTGTATAGTTTTCTGAGCACAGGTCTTTTACTTCCTTGGTTAGGTTTATTCCTACGTACCTATTTTTCATGTCGCTATAGAAAATGGGAATTTTTCCTGATTTCTGATTCTGATATTTAATTGTTGGTGTACAAAAATGCTTCAATTTCAGAATATTGACTTTGTATCCTGCTGTTTTGCCAAATTAACTTAGGTCAAGTAGTTTTTTGGTGGAGTCTGTTGGGTTTTCTATGTACACTATCATGTCATCTACAAAAATGACTGTATAATTTTCTCCTTTTCAATTTGGATGCCTTTTGTCTCTTTTTCTTGTCTGATCACTGTGGCTAGGACTTCCACTACTATGTTGAATAGAAGTGGTAAAAGTGGACATTCTTGTTTTGTTCCTGATCTTATTGGGAGGGTATTAGTTTTTGCCTGCTGAGTGTGATGTTGATTATGGGTTTCTCATATATTGCCTGTATTATGTTGATGTATGCTTATTCTACTGACACTTTGCTGAGTGTTTTTATCATAAATGGTTGCTGTACCTTCTCAAATGCTTTTTCCATAACAATTGATATGATCATGTGCTTTTTGTCTTTCCTTTTGTTTATGTGATGTATTACATTAATTGATTTGTGAATATCATACCATCCTTGCATGCCTGGGATGAATCTCATTTGATCATGGTGTATGATCATTTTAATGTATTGCTTAGGTGGTTTGCCCATATTTTTTTTAAGATTGTGGTGTCTACATTCATTAGCGATATTTGTCTGTAGTTTTCTTTCTTTGTTGTGTCTTTATCTGGCTTTGGGGGTCTTTCCTCTTCTTGGATTTTTTGGAATCCTGAGAAGGATAGGGGTTCACTTTTCTTTAATGTTCTATAAATTCCTTTTGTGAAACCATCTGGTCCAGGGATTTAGTGTTCCGGAGTTTTTTGAATACTGCTTCTATTTCATCAGCTGTTATCAGTCTGTTCAGGCTTTCTGCTTCTTCTTTATTCAGTTTTAGAAGATTATATTTTTCTAGAAATTTGCCCATTTCACCCAGATTTTCAAATTTCTTGGCATATAGTTGTTTGTAGTAATATCTTACAGTCCTCCATATTTCTACGGTATCAGTTGTAATCTCTCCTCTTTCATTTCTGATTTTATTTTTTGGGGTCCTCTTTCTTTTTTTCTTGATGAGTCTGCTTAGAGACTTGTAGATTTTCTTTATCTTTTCAAAGAAAAAACCCCTGGATTTATTGATCTTTTGAATTGTTATTTAAGTCTGTTCTAATTTTGGTTATTTCCCTCCATCTACTTGTTCTGGGTTTTGTTTGTTGTTGTTCCTCCAGTTCTTGTAACTGTAGGGTTAGGTTGCTTATTTGAAATGTTTCTCTGTTTTAGGTAGTCCTGTATTGCTACGAACTTCCTTCTCAGGACTGCCTTCACTGTGTCCCATAAGTTTTGGATAGTTGTGTGTTCATTTTCATTTGTTTCCAGAAACTTTTTGATTTCTTCTTTGATCTCATTATTGACCCATTCATTGTTTAATAGTGTGCTATTCAATCTCAATGAATTAGAGTGTTTTTGAATTTTTGTCTTGAGGTTGGTTTCTAGTTTCAGGTCCTTGTGGTCTAAGGAAATGCTTGATATGATTTTAATTTTTTGAATTTGTTGAGGCTTGTTTTGTGTCCTATCATATGGTCTATCTTTGAAAATGTTCCATGTGTGTATTTGAAAAGAATGTGTGTTTTGCTTATTTGGGATAATAGGGGTATATATATACCCCTTTAACTTATTAAAGTTAAGTCCACTTGATCTGGGGCAGTGTTCAGTGCTGCAATATCCTTGATATTTTGTTTGGAAGATCTATCCATTGTTGACAGTGTTAAAATCCTCCAGTATACATGTGTTGTTGTCTATCTCTTTCTTGAAGTCCTCCAAGATTTTCCTTATATGTTTTAACACTCTTATGTTGGGTGCATATATGTTTATAATATTTATACCTTCTTGATGGATTCTTCCCTTGAGTATTATGAAATGTCCTTCTGAATCTCTTTTTATGGCCTTTGTTTTGAAGTCTATTTTGTCCGATGTAAGTATTGCTACCCTAGCTTTTTTTCCCTGTCCATTTGCTTGGAGTACTTGTTTCCCATCCCTTCATATTCAGTCTGTGTAGCTAACCCTTTTGTTCTGAGGTGGGTCTCTTATAGGTAGCATATGTGTGGGTCATTTTTTCTTATCCATTCAGTTACCCTATGTTGTTTGATTGCAGCATTTAATCCATTAACATTTAAGGTTATTATTGATAGGTACTCATTCATTTTTCTCCCTTTGTACCTGTGTTCCATTCTCTCTCTTCCTCTTTTACTTCCTCTTCTTAAAGAAGTCCTTTTAGCATTTCTTGCAGTGCTGGTTTGGTGAAAGTGTATTCTTTCATCCTTTTGTCTGAGAAACTCCTTATTTTGCCTTCCATTTTAATTGAGAGCCTTGTTGGGTAGCGTAGTCTTGATTGCAGACCTTTGCTTTTCATTACTTGGAATTTCTTGCCATTCCATTATGGCTTGTAATGTTTCTGTTGACAAATCAGCTGTTAGCCTTATAGAAGCCCCCTTGTATCCCTTGCTGCCTTAAGATTCTCCCATTGCCTTTAAAACTTGGCATTTTAATTATGATATGTCTTGGAGTAGGACTCTTTGGGTTCATCTTGATTGGGACACTCTATGCTTCCTGAACCTGCATGGCTTTCCCCTCTCCAGGTTTGGGAAGCTTCCTGTCAATTTTTTCAAACAAGTTTCCTATCCCCCTCTCCTTTTCTTCCCCTTCTGGTATTCCTATGATTCGAATGTTGTTGCATTTCATGTTGTCGTGCAGTTCCCTTAAGCTAACTTCATATTCTTTTAGTCTGTTTTCATTCTGGTCCTGTATTTGAGTATTTTTATCTACCTTGTCTTCCAGCTCACTAACTTGGTTCTCTGCTTGATCCAGCCTGCTTGTAATTCCTTCTAGTGTATTTTTCTTTCAGATATTGTATTTTTCATTTCTCCTGATTCATGTTTATAGTTTCTCAATCCTTTTAGTACTGTTGTATTTGCCACTCAGTTCCTTGTAGTTGTTTGTGAGTTCCTTGAGCATCCTTATAACCGTTCTTTTGAATTCTATGTCTGATAAATTGCCTGTCTCCATTTCATTTAGCTCTTTTACTGGAGGTTCTTACATACCTTTCAGTTTTGGTTCTTGCTTTGTCTCCCTATTTTAGGTGACTTTTTTTGTTTGTTTCTGTGATTCCCAATGCTCCTCTTTGCCAGCTGTCTTTGTAGAGTGGACTCCTGTGGTAAGAGTTCTGTGGGACTCAGTGGTGCAGTCTGTTTGATCTCCTTGTCTGGATGCTCTAGGGTTGCCCTTTCTTCCATTTGTGTGGGCTCTCTTGTTGTATGTGGGCTTTACCTGTTGGTGGCTCCTGTGTTGGTAGGTTTTCCCCTCCAGCGAGTTTACAGATATTCAGAACTTCCACCTGTCTTGTATGGTTAACAAAGCATTATTACCAGACAACCGAACCTACGCCAGCAGAAAGAACCCCCTAACATATCGGTAGTCTCAGCTGCAATTAGTAAATGTGAAGAGAGATTGCAGATATTAAATGGTATGATGAAGGATTTATGAGATGACTAAATGAGGAGAAAATGTTTTTGCATGGTAACAGGGAGCAAAATTGATAAAAGTAGGGATATAATGAAGATTCTAGAAGAAAGGGCAAAATTTAAAACATAAGTATAACACAAAAGGGGTATGGTAATAATGGGGTGTGAAGGGCAAAGACTATACTATGAAAGTTGAAGTAAAATTGAAAAGGTACTGGATCAACGGTAGCAAAATTGCAGAAAACCTATAACAGAGTCGATCGCAATGACAGTTGAATGAAGTTTATAAAGGTGGATTGGGAATATTGCAGAAAAGCAAAAAATGAATATGAGATGTCTACAGTAAAGAAAAATGATTTTGAAAGGATGGGGGAAACAAACAATGAGAGCAAGGAGTAAATCCCAAGTTGAGAGAGGGGGGAAAAGGAAAGAGAAAAAAAGAAGAAAGAAAGAGGGAAAAAAGGATAGAGAAAACAATGAGATAAAATTCCTTACTCAACTGATCAGGGGCAGGCAGAAGGCAAAATGCAGTAAGACAGCAGGAGAGTATTCTATGGGATTTAAAGCACTAACAAGTAGTGAGCAAATAGGAGATCCTTTGGAGAACTACAGCAATAACCATGATATTTCACCCAACTAGCCATCTTGAATTAGTTTCCCACATTGAGGTACTCAGAGCTTGTTGAGGGAACCAGTTGAAGCCTATGGAGTGGATGCACTGGGTGTCCTGGACATCACTGGTCCCCCCTGACCCACACCACTGACAGCTGCCACCTCAAGGCCCACCTGAAGCTGGCAGAGCTTGGAAATGTAGGAAACTAAGATCCCCAATGGTCATCTTCAACCTAAAAGGGACCCAGCTGCTGGGTAAAGGCTGGGACTATTCTGGAATGAATTCTTCATGGCTTCTCTGAGTGCCCAGCCAGAAAGAGGCCCAGTGCCCAGAGGTGCATTACTGCTTCACACCACTCCTGGCCCCTCATCACCACTCCCCAAATAATCCAATTGCATTGAGGCCCCTGTCCCAGGGAGCTCAAACTAAGAACTTGTGAGAAGAAAATGGGGCAGAGGAACCCAGACATTGTGAATAAATAAAACACTAAAATTAGCATTTAAAATGCTAGTATATTAATCTTATGCTTCCATATGATGTTTACAGTTTATTACTATTGTGTGCAAAGTTATTTGATTTTAGAATTGTACAAGGACTTTATAAATACTCAGTAAATCATCAGTTGCCTTAGCAATATTTATCTGTCCCAACCTAAAGCTGAGATACATGAAGCAAATTATAACATCAGTTAAATTAAAGTATTTGGTTCTGGGAAAAGTTTTTCCCAGACAAATTTACAGGACAAATTTACACTTTAATTCTGGCTAAAAATTCTAATTTAACAAGAAGTTAATAAAAGAATTCCTTTCTTAGAGTCAAATCGCATACTAGATAATAATCAACTAATAAAATTGTGTCATGGGCTACTGGCCACAAACTCAGTTAAGTCTCTGAATAACTTCTACCTTCACCTTTCGTTCTTATTTTTAGACTCAATAATTCTCAGCAATCTGGGCAGCAATGACAGTCCCTGATCCTCATGTCGCATATATGGCTTCAGCACAAAGGCATGAAGAAAAATAAGAACTTATATTTACGATACTTACCCTGTCTTGGGCACTATGAAAAATCTTATTTATTTTTTTTACAGCATGTTAATGAGGAAGAGATTGTTTTTAGCACCTCCATTTTAAAAAAGGGAACCAAGGAGCAAAGCAATAGAGAGAGCAGTATGAGCTACACAGAACCTAGCATGTCATACTCCACAGCCCACAACCTCAACTGTAGTGCTAAGCTGAGCTTCCTTCGTACATAACTTTTCCATACCTGTTTCACTGCCCAGGAGACAAACCAAGTCAGGGGAGAATAGACAGGATATTCTGCATGGCGCTCACCTTGCTGGCATATCACACCCCTGAGACCTGACCTGTGTTCTACCAAATTTAATACATATGACACCAGAGTTCTCTTTACCTTGTCAAAAGGTTTTATCATAATTATGTCATGTATACCCCCTGGATAATGGGAATTCTAAGATGCTTTCATTTTAAAATGTATCCTGATTACCCTGTGATTGAATTTTTTTTAAAAAATGAAATCTTGTCATTTGCAACAATGTGGATGGGCCTAGAGGACATTATGCTAACTTAAATAAGTCAGAGAGAGAAAGACAAATACTGTACATTCTCACTTATATGTAAAATCTAAAAACAAACAAAAACAAAACAAAATAGAAACAGACCCATAAAAACAGAGAACAAACTGAGGGCTACCAGAGGGGAGGGAGACTGGGGGACTGAGTGAAAAAGTAAAGGGGGAACAGAGATACACATTTCCAGTTATAATATAAATAAGTCACAGGGATGTGAAGTACAGTGCAAGGAATATAGCCAATAATATCTTAAAAACTTTGCACAGTTGACAGACGTTACTAGATTCAGTGGGTGATCACATTGTATATAATTGTCAAATCACTATATTGTACACTTGAAACTAATATACTATTGTATGCCAACTATCCTTTAATAAAAACTTTTTAAAAAACTTTAAAAATCAGTGAAATAATATAATCCATATTGACTAATGTTGATTGTCAAAAATCCTTTATATGTAATTTGGGGCCTTACTCAGCAATCTGACTTTGATTTGTGTGGCACTAATATACTATCCAAGAGAAAAATCATAGAATTCTAACATGGCCTAACTGGCTTTTCAAACCATGTGTCATGTCCACTGACTCAGGTGTGGCTTCCATTCAAGCAGCCACATTAGAGTCAACCATTATGTCCATTTCTAGACTCAAAAAAAAATTTATGGTGACTGTGAATTTAGTCATTAGTGACAGGCTTCATGCCAGTTGTTGAAATCCTTTTGGAAATATTTTGTATTTTTCTGTGTTTTTAGCATCATAGAATCTTGAGTCAAAAGAAAACTTTTCAAGGCAGCTTGAAAAAGACCTTTTCAAGGACATCCGATGTCCTGCGTGGTAGGAATTACCTAACTGAGGTGACTGTGACCTGTGACCTGTGACATGTGGGAGAACAAATGAAGTCTCTGTGGACTTATGAACGTAAACTGCCGTGTATTTTATCTTGAAAAATAAAAGATTGAAAACATTGGGTACAACATTATGTTGCAACATAATGCAGACTGGTGAGGAATACCTCTCCCTTACTTTATATTCACACATCAGCAAGCCCAACTTTGTCTGTTCTCAGCTCCCTGAATGGAAGCCTCTCAAGTGTCCTCCTGACAAGATTTCTTCCTTGTCATGTTGTAACCCGGCTGCTGGTATATCTCTTATTCAACATGGATCCACTGCAGGTGAACTATATTGCAGGTTCAGATTGCAATGACAGTAAAAATACCAATTAAATAATTGTACAGCAGTTTAATTTCTATGAATACTGAATAGTAGCCATGGAAAATAATGATAGCTACCATTTTTACTAAACACTAAGCTAAATGCTTTATATGTATTATGTCACTACTATTATGTAATGAAATTTCATAACTTATCCATGATCAGATGGCCTGCTGAAAGCTCGAGTTGTCAATTACAACCCTAACTCATTGGGAACAAGATGAGGTCAGGAAAGTTGGCTCAGAGGGTTTAATAGGATGTGCCTAAGTTCACACAGCCAGTGAATAATGCATTCAAACTTGATTTCTAAGTCTTTCTCCAAAATGCAGTTGGTGGAGCATGTGGAATGTTGCCAACATGGCTGACTTACTTTCAAGTCAGTTAACTTTCATCTATGATATTGGATATATATGTCAAGATTTGTACTCTGATGTCAAATATTTGGCTAACAGTCAGAATCAGGAATCTGGGTTAGAAAACTGTGCACCCTGGTTCCTGCATCTCCTCCTAAATTACATGGTGGTCAGAGCAGCTCACAGACCCAGTAATAGCCACTGGACCTCATGATCTTGCAGCTACACATATGCACACACACACACACACCTTGTAACAGTCACCATCTCTGTTTTAAAGGTACAAAATGGATTTAGAATTCATTTCTGAAAGAAAGGACAAAAGCTGCCTATTTAACCAACATCTCAGGAAAATCAAACTTAGATTCTGTTCTTTTCTCAAATCTACAAGGACAAAGTTGTTTATGTGCAAGTAGGAAGATGCCTGGTACTTTGTGGACAGCACACTGCTTGCTCTGCAGAAGTGGCCGCAGAGACCTGGGGACACTGAATATGAAGCTGCTCTACCAAAACATCCACCCCTAGTGACCCTGGCTGCTGGGAAGATGGCGAGATCATCCTGGGCATAAAGAGTTAGGACAAGATAAATGGAACCTAAATAGGATCCTGACGCAGTGGACACATGAACCGTGTCAGCTAGATGAAGCCACAGCAAAGGATACTCCATATGTCTCAGAAAAGGCCAGTGAAGGCTAGATGTCAGCTCAGCAGTCCCTGCTGACCACCAGTGAAAGGAACTGAATTGCACAAAGCAGGCGTGGTCAGAATGTTGGGGCCAGATGCAGAGAATGCTCAGTGTTTGTGATGGAAACCACCAATGGACCAAAGGCTAGTGTTATGAATAAATGGTTACCAAAGCATAAAATGTCTGTCATTTGCTTTTAGTGATAAATACTTCAATAGATGGTTTCCCAAAGTAATTGTTCACCTTTTACTGACATTTTAATTAATTAAAACAGAGAAGGGAAGAATTTTTATGACACTGAGAACCCACATGTATATTCCTGACCCTTGTAGGCGACTGTCCGAGTATCATTCACAGAGTATGAGGCTGGGCTTTCTTCCCAGTCCCTTAATGTTCGCTCTGTCCCCCACATGCAGTTTTTCTTGAAGAAGGAAACAATGTACAGGTGGTTTCATGAGCTCTTGCCAGGCTCTTATCAACCTGGGTCCCTGACTGCTGTCCAGGGTACTCACCCAAGAGCAAAGCCAAGTATACAGTATAGCCTCATGAGCATGGATCCTATGTGAGCAAGCTGTCACCACAGATGTGGGAAGTCTGGTAGACACATGCAGTGGGAGTCTAATGTAAACTGAGTCTGCGCAGTTCAGCAAATTTTCTTCAGATGCAAAGTGAGGTTTGACTTACCCTTATTAAAATGAAATCTTAGAAATTTGTTTGGCAACATTTCCACTTCCATGAAAGCACCACAGTCCTTATTGGCATCTGTTTAAAAGGTCAGAATGAGACTTCTCAGTAACCAAGATACAAGGTAAATAGGGGTCTTCAGCAATCAGAAAAATAACCTTTAATACAAAGATTTTTAAAATGCTTGATGTTTGGCCAATGATGGGGTTCAAATTTAAAATGGTGAAAGTGGTCAAATAATATGAGCATTTGCTTAAAAAACAGGGAGTTTTACCTTAATGGACTTGAATGCATTCAATGATACTCAGAACTATTAAGAATGAATTCCAATAAGGTAAATAGGAATAACTTAAAATATTGCTCAACAATTCAAATAAACTTTCAAAACTGGAGAGGAAACCAAGTGTATCATACATGGTCTCATGTTACCTTAATAAAATGCTATATACACAGAGACAGTACTCAAAATACGCAGTCAGTAGCACCTTCCAGGGCAGATTCTGACATTACTGCCACTCAGCAGTAGTATTTATTATATAGAAATATGAAAAGTTCAGTATAAACTCATTCGCTCATAGTCTGGGGTGTTTTACCACAGACGCATCAGTTCTAATTATGTATTAATTTATTTATTTTGACAGGAAAAAGAAGAAACATACAAAACACTCTTTGAAAGTTTCCAGTTAGGTAAAATTGTTTTTTAATGCACCTCATCTGAAGTTGGTTTATAGGTTGAGATACCCATACCAGCAGCAACAGAAAAGCATATAGTTTTCTCTTTGAAAGCATTTTTGCCCAAGATTCAAGCAATGGCTATTCTTCTCTTTTTCTGGGTCAGGGGAGATGGTTAAAGGGATTCCAGCTTAGAGCTTTGCTAACTTTCCTATTAGAGATAACCATTACAGATAACCAATTCCATCTCACAAAAGTTACAACCTATACTAGCATCCCATAGCATAACACAGACTTCATGGAGAAACTAAGAAAATTTGATAAAATTTCTGGATATCCTTGATTCTTAGTATAAGATTATGTCATTGTTTTTTTTTGAAAAGTAGTAAAATAACATAAATGAATTGTGAACCAGATATTAACACATTTTATGCTCTTTGGAGTTGCTGTAATTCTTATGTTGTGGGGCTAGTGACTCTAGCCATTGAGAAGTCACATGACTTTTCCAGAGATGTGCTGTGAATATCTGGCACAGCTGGAGTGTCACCTCAGGACAGCCAGTCAAGTGCAAACCTTGAGTCTCCAAGCCCTGCTGCTGAGTTCAAGGAGCTAACTGGTAGTCTCATCCCTTCTGATCTCAGAGGCTCTAAGACCATTCCGAAGGGTACTGGACAGTTTAGAAACTCTCATGATTCCTTTAATGTCATAATCTACAGTCACTCTATCCTCATAACATTTTAAATGTGCTTTGTTCTCATTCTGACAGCAAAGGACAAAGCAAGCATGTGTTTAAACATTGATTCTCAAGGCAAAAAGCCTGGGAAAGACAGCCACCAATTTACATCCATTTACTACCATCACCATCTATGACTACCCTTTTATCTTTTATTTTAGCTCCTGGATAGAATTGTACCTTTTCCTAAAATCAAAGACACTCATTTTATATCATCAAAGAAGAAAAGGAGACAAATATAGTTTGGGGTCCCAACATAAAAAAATGGAAAAGAGACCAAAACCTAGGAAAGCAGGACATTACTTTATCCATTTATTTACTAAACCAAGATAGATAGATGGTAAGAATAGAGGTAGTTCAGCAGGGATTTGGATGTGTATGCATTGAGTAATCATGTTGCACACTGGTGAGTGCTCTAATGTAGGTGCACACAAGTTATTGTGCACACTGCTGATGAATACCGTAATGAAGGAGCACACAAGTTACTGTGCACACTTGGAGGTGACAAAATTAATTTTACCTAAAAGGGTCAAGGGAATCAGTGAACTGAGCTGTGCCTTGGAGAAACCAGCATTTTACCAACCAGAGAAGCAGGTGCAGAAGACACTCTGGCAGATGGGATAAAAGTGAGGAAAGTCACAGAGAAATATGGAACAGTGCCATTGGGTCAGCTCAAACTCCTGAGCTTAGAATGGGTGATGTCACCATGTCTGTCAGCACAGCCTCCCTACTCTTGTGATCTGCCTGTGCTTCCTTGAAGGAGTTGTCCCAGTTCATATTCATCCAGCCTCCTCTTCCTGCTGCCTCTGGTTCCTAGCAATGTTGCTGTGGAAACACTGAATTGTCCTCTGCGTTTGGAGGAAAGACTTTTCATCCTTGGGAGTTTGGATTTATCCTGAGCACTGGAGTGTGTGCAGCACAGAAATGATGTGTCTTTGCAGCTAGGTCTCAGGTGTGGTCTTTATTTCTGTGACCACCTCAGGGACAGTACAGTTATCTTAATGTATATCTCAGATGTAGGAAGAAGACTGTAATAGCTCCGGGCCATGCACTAGACACTTCTGTTGAGCAAAGGTGGGTCTGAAATCTACACAACACTCCTACTTGTGTCCTGTGGAGGTCACAGTCACCAAATGTGCTCTGCTGCAGCACTCCTACATCTGGGTAGGCCTCCTGTGATACCTACAAGCCCAGGTTAAACTGGGAACCCAGCACTGTGCCTTGTGGCAGGGAAGGACTTGGGGCAGCAAGGCCTGAATTTCCATTTCCATCTGACCACTGACTCCTGCCTTGGGCACATTACTTAACTTCCCGGAGGCTATAAAATGAAGGTAATGCTATTTGTCTCTCAGGGTTCTTGTGACAATTAGACTAATAATAGAGAGAAATAATAGGTCATCAATCAATGGTTCCTCTGTGCGGAAGCTTAATTTCCTTCCCTTCACTACATAAAACATTCCTTCCTCTTGCAGAGAACCAGGCAAAAGGCTTATTGCAAGGGAGGTCAGGTATATTTTCTTTACTTTCCTGAGAGTTCCTGAAAACAGATGGCATTATTACACATCCCTTGTTCTGAGTCAGTTGCTGAAAACAGAAGTGTTGCTGTGTAATAACATGAAATTGCCATCATCTGATCAGAAGCTGAAGGACTTATGCCTCATGAAGCTGGCAGAGAGCTCATAATTTTTAATTTCCTCTGAGGGTTTTTTTCATTTTCTTTGATTATAAAGCAAAATGTTTTCAACACTAGATCACTTCACACACATTGACTTCCTTAAGTACTGCATCCACGAAGGCTCTTTGGCAGTAGTCAAAATTTGTCTCCCTGCTTTCAACCAGCAATGTTATTTGCCTAGAGAGGGTCAATTGGTATCTCCTGGCTCCAGTTCAAATTATACATGATTCTGGCAGAGGTCATGGTTGGTGCTTTGTTCACTCACCTCACATTTGGAGATACAGTTCTGTATTGGGGTGTGGACTCACTTTGTATTTGTTACATAAGTTCAAAATGCAAGACCACTGTAAAGGCAGACATCTGGGTAACTACTGGTAGTGCACCTACCCTCCTATTTTTTTACTTTTTCAGGTGGGGAGTTCCTATCTGGGACCCTCTTGAGGATCAGTGTGGTGCAGGCCGATAAACAACATAGGTAAAAAAAGACAACGTGATTTCTGTGACTTGAACACCTGCACTGTTTTCTTTTCTGGGAGTGTCTTGTCATATTGATATTCCCTGGTTGGCTGCACAGGATGGACACAGTGAAGGAACCAGTCAGGGTGGAGTCAGTGGACTGAGGAGGAGCCACAATGACTACAGACTCAGTGATGACTGCGACTCTAGAAAGCTAATAAAAAAACAACAAATGTCAGATAATCCAGAAAATAACATAATTTTTAAAAATTAGCTAGCAACAACTTGCATAGAAATAACTGAAAACTGAGCAAATATATCCCATTAAATGCAAACTAATGTGTTCAGCATTCAGCTTCTTGTACCCAGATTTCAAAAATGTCTGCAGCTATGCCAACATTACCAGCTGCAAGAAGAAATAACCAAGAGAGAAGAGGGTTGAAGAATGAGCTGTAGTTAAATTTTACAGGATCATGGAGCTGTGACCACACAGCTAGGGCCCCTTGGGTAGAGGCTGTGGAACTGGGAAACCTGCACATCTTTTCTATTATCTTCACAGTACACCTTCTCAGAAGGGAGGCCTGACTTAGTACCTCAAAGAGCACTTTATCAAGGGGAAAACTCACAGGCATGTTCAGTTTACAGTAAGTGCTAGAGACTGAAGTTCCATTTAGAAATTCTATAGAATATATGTATTTGTTTATCTATTTGGTTTAAGTGCCAATAAGCAAATATAAAATGTGTGTATATATACCATATCTTCCCAGAATTTTGACAACTGTGTTTGGGGCAGGACCAGAGAATTTGCATTTCTAGGAGGTTCCCAGATGACCCTGTTGCTGGTCCACAAAACACACCTGACAGACCCACTCATACGTGTGAGGCAATGGTGAGAATAATAGACTCAGCCCTCTGAATACTTCCTGCTGGAGATGAGGTTTATAGGTGAATTAGCATGTGATGCATAGGCTCACTCAACTCACAATGAAAATTTGTCCCTTTAACCATGATTGTCCAAGTTCTTCCACTTCCAGCTTCTGGCAGCCACCATTCTGCTCTCTGTTTCTACAAGTTTGCCTTTTTTCTTTTTTTTAGATCTCACATAAGTGATAGACAATATTCATCTTTCTCTGTCTGGCTTATTCATGCAACATCACAGTCCACCCATGCTGTAGCAGATGGCAGGATTTTTTTAAATGGCTGAATAAATTGACTGGAAGAAGCCTGTATCACATAAGTCAGCAAAAGAGGACAGCGGGTTTTACAGGTTCGCCAGTAGAAAGCTGAGAGATATCCATTGTGATGGCACCTAACTTCTCATACAAAGCAAGGCTGTATACAGGGGCTCTGTTTTTGAGGAGAATCAAGTTTTGAAAGAACAAAAGAACCCTGACCAGCATGTCTCAATTGGCTGGAGTGTCTTCTTGAAGACTGGAAGGTCGTGGATTCGATTCCCGGTCAGGGCATATATCCAGGTTGCCAAAGCAATTGATGTTTATGTGATGTTTCTCTCTCCTTCCTCTCTCTCTAAAAAAGCAATGAAAAAATGTCCTTGGGTGAGGATAAAAAAAAAAAGAAAGCACAAAAGAAATTCTGAGCTCTGAGTACCCAGTGCAGTCACTGACTGTATTTTTAATGACACTCATATTGATGGTTCTGTAACTTACCTTAGCAGGGTTTAGCAGTCCAGATTTAGGCAAACAGTAGGTAAACATTAACATTGAACCCTATCTGGAGTTTGGCCAAGGAAATATAATGGATAAACAGCAGAGTTTTCTTCATTTGCTTATTGAAAGCAGAAATAATGGACAATGGATTTCTTAACTTGCTTAGAAACAGTTCACCATTTTGCCCAGATCCAATTTCTCCCCATTTTCTTCCTGAACTTGACATCATAAAATTATGTATTGATATTTAATAGATCACTTAAGCCTAATGGCCCTAAAGAATTGTAACAACTGCAAAATAAATTTAATAACTGAAGTCTGACCTAGTGAAGTGTGTGTCTTGGACACAAACACAGAGTCTCTGGGACTGAGCAGAGAAATTGAAATTGTGTTCGTTAGAAAAGAAAGACAAGCATGTTTACAGCAACAGAAATAGTGAGCAATCACAACAGCTGTGACTTCTAATGTTTGGATTATTTGAAATTTGAGCTACATGTGCTAGAGGGACGTGGCCTCATTTGACATGAAAGTGGGCTCTAACAAATGCATTTTGTAGCCAGTCCTAACTGAAGCTAATTGATTTAAGATAACTATATAAGTAATACTTGAAAGTATTCTTACTCTAGCACATTCAATGATACAGAACTACATAAAGTAAAAAGAGAACAACTTCTCTCTCCTTCTCCAACCTCATTCTTCACTCTCTTTCCCAGAAGTGAAATTTGAGAGAACTACATAAATTTGTATATATATTTCCTCCAGTGTCTGCAGTTTGTCTTCTAAATATGCACACCAACTTATAATGCCACCAGGAAAGCATGAAGTTAGCTTATACCTATTTCAACTATATGCTATCTTTTAAATTTTATTAATCTTTCTATTTTTGTCAATCTGATCAAAGAAAACTGTGTGTGTGTTAATTTGCTTTTTCCCAAATACTAGTGAGATTAATGACGTTTTCATTTTCTTTTATGGGCATCTGTATTTCTTCTGCATATAATTTTTTTTCTGTTCACACTCAGTCCATATTTTTCAGTTATGTTATTTGTCTTTTTCCTAAAGTTTTATAAAAACTTATGCATTATAGACATGAACCTTTGTCTTTACCACAAAAGTTACTTAGGTGGCCACATTAATATTATTTTATTTTAATTTTTACTTTTATTGCACTGTGATCAGAGAATAGAAAGACTTTACTGAGAAAATTTTATAGTTAATATAGAATCAGTATTTCAATGTTAAATGAGTAAAAATAATGTGCATTTTCTGAATTGTGTGTATATTAATTTTTGTGCCTAAAACAGGGCCAAGTTTGTGAATAATGATTGAATGAAAATAATGTGTATGCTCATGATACATTAATTACCATAAAGCTGTCATTTGTGCTACTTAACTTATATTTACTTGATATCTTGGTTTCTAAGGAATGCCTGATAAGCACACCCGATATGATTGTTGATGTGTAGATTTCTTGTTTTAATCATAAAAGTTTTTATTTTATATATATTGAAACTATGAATGTTTGTATAGTAACATTCGTGATGAACTACAACCTTTTGTAAAATATCCTTCTCTGTTTTATAAAATGCCTGACTTACTGAGATTATCCTGTGACTAAATTCTGGCACAATCTCTGGAGACTTGTTCAAGGTGAGAGAGCTGGACCTGTTACTGGACTCCAATTCCATTCCACTAAGTTCAGCCACTGGGCTCTGTCCATGAGACAGGAGGAAGTTGGGCTTTCCTAGGAAGTCTGTCCTCCAGGCATCATGGCAATTTTTATTTGTTCATTCTGGTGGGTTGATGTGTAAGACATCTTATGACTATCAATTACTCTGACAACACACAGTAGAATAGAATAGAAAACGAAACAAGAGCCTATCTAAGAAGGTAATAGAATCAGTGTTTTGTTAATGTTCAGACTCAGACTCTTATAATTAATCATTTACTCTGTAAATCCATTAAACCTTCAGATGATAAATTAGGCAAGAAAGAATGAAGAGTTTAGATCCATGCTTCCTCTTGTCCCCAGTGTCACATCAGAGTCACCCTGGGAGCTCATGACAGTGGACATTACCATATCCTCCCAGAATTTTGACAAGTAGGTTTGGGGTGGGGCCAGAGAATTTGCATTTCTACGAGGCTCCCAGATGACCCTGTTGCTGGTTCACAAAGCACACCTGACAGATCCCTCACTACAGTAGAGTACTTGGATGTGGGTAATGACCACCAAGGGCTTCCTTTCCCATGTCCCCTGAAGCTGGGTGGCCTGTGTGCAGGGGTGCCAGCCAATGGGTTGCTAGTGAAACAGCTGTTTGTACAACATCTGTGTCATGTCCTAAGAGCATGGAACATGTCTTTTTTTTTCAGGTTGGAGGACATCGGGGTAGAGACCACTCTTTCACACATCCTGGGGGGTAAGGGAGCTTGAAACATTGTCAAGTCATTTGATCCACCTGACCTGCTTTGTGCAGGAAATGATCTCAAGCCATAGCCATTTGGGATTTCTTAGGATGGCAACAGAGGCTGATCCTAATGAATGTGCCAATACTCTACTATTCCTGTGTCTACTCTGAACACATCAGCCAGACTGTCCTTTTTTTCTTTTCTTTTTTTATTATTCTTTCTTTTTATTGTTGTTCAAGTACAGTTTTGTCCATTTTCCTCTACCACTACCCCTCCACCATCTATCCCATCCCCTCTTGACTTTGTCCATGAGTCTCCCATATATGTTCCTTGACCACGCTTCCCCTGTTTTACCCCATTTTTCCCTCCCCACTCTCCTATGTTCACTGTCATTTTGTTTTTGTTTCAATGTCTCCGGTTATATTTTACTTGCTTGTTTGTTCTGTTGATTAATCTCCACGTACAGGTGAGATCATATGGTATTTGTCTTTCACTGTCTGGTTTATTTTACTTAGCATAATACTCTCCAGATCCATCCATGCTGTCGCAAATAGTATGAGCTTGCAATCCCTTAATGGGTTCTCATTCCAGAACAGAAACCAAGATCATCATT
Organism: Mormoops blainvillei; assembly: GCA_004026545.1. Classification (NCBI taxonomy): domain Eukaryota; kingdom Metazoa; phylum Chordata; class Mammalia; order Chiroptera; family Mormoopidae; genus Mormoops; species Mormoops blainvillei. The sequence continues at coordinate 76,075 of PVJD01007372.1, forward strand.
GCAAGACATCACATAATCACCATCCCAGTCTACCCTCCTATCCCCTGCTCTGTTGCCCACCTGACCAGCTCCTCCTCACACCTCTGCACATGTGCCCCACTCCTTTAAGCAGCTCCTCACCAGGGCCTTCTTCAATGACTGCTGTTTAACAACCTATGTTTCTCTATAGCACCTATCATCCTCTGAAAACATACACTTTATTTTTTATAGTATTCAATGTGGGTCTCTGCCCACTACAAGATCACTTCAGGAGAGCAGGAATTTTTGCCTGTTGTGGTCCACAGCAAGTACTCATTGTTATCTTGGACACCGTTGTCTTGAAAAACTTATGGGAAGGAAGCCTACTGAGAATAAGTATGTCTAGGATGAAAGAACAGGAAAAGAAAGAATTATTCCTTAACTCAGACCAAATAGAACATTTGACCCTGTCTACCTTATAATATGTTTCATTAACCTTTTATTTTTGATTCACTGATCTAGGGAATTTTGCCATTTCTGACTCTTCACAAAGTTTCATTTTCAATGTGAGTTTCAGCGTGAGGACAACCTTCATCAGCATCACCTGATGTGGTTCCAAAAATTCACATTCCAGTTCCTCTCAACCCTGAAGGGGAAGGTCCTGGAAATCTGACATGATATAGTCCTGTAGTTATTATTACACACTTTAATGTTTGAGAATGCTGAGTTTTGATTAATTACTCTTTAGATATCATGGCAAAGCAGGTTCACAACAGTGCCAGCAAGAACAATTTGAAATAAAGGATTCTCATGGCTCATGAGCCTTGCTCTCTATGCAAGTACCACCCAGGTCTGTGTGCTGCTCTGGACCAAGGACATATGTGACCCAAGCAGGCAAACAAACAAACCCCTCCATTTAAAAAGGTGCAAATATGAGCAGTTTGTATGTCTTTTCTTGTGGTAACCCCTAAGATTCTGCATCCAGTCAGCTATTACTGAGCAGCTCTGATGGGGTGAGGGGACAGTGAGGTCCCCAGTTTGCCAGCCATTGTGGTTCTGTGTGAGCTGTGTTGCTAGAAGTCTGGGATTCTCTCTGCTCATCCCCTGTCACGCTGGTCAATTTATAAGACCTGTCCTTCTGAAGACTCTGTTACTATTGGAGGCCTGCATTAATGATGTTGACTGTTCACCATCACATAATTGGGCCTGATGAATCATAGCACCCTGGGAACTCTGTGACTCACAGTGGAGACCTCTATATATTACACAGCAGAGATTCAAGCTCAAGACAAAAGCATGATCACTGTGTTACTTGGGGCATGTTCTCTGGTTCCCAGCTTAGCTTACCCATAGTGTCTGCCCAATAGCAAGGTCAGTTTTCCCTGACTCTGGTCCCACATTACCTCTGGCTTGCTCTTCTTCACACTAGACCAAGTCTCTGGGACCCCACAGTTATCCTGGCTGAGTCCAGCAGGGTATAACAAGTTTCGCCTAATGACAGAAAGCTCAAGTGTTATTGACAAAGATAGAAACATCAAAATCAGACCGGAGGTGAAATGGTTAGATGGAGATGACATAACCAGGAAATTTAGGCAAACCAGGAACTTTTCATAAAAGTTGTTCTGTATCAGAGTGGAGCAAAAGAGAGTTCTGTTTGAGGGATGGCTATGGAGAAATGTTAATGTGAATATAGACCCACAACACAAAAGAATGCTTATAGGGATGGGGGTCAGCAAGATGCTAACTTTCTTAGCTAAAAGTTCAAGCTGATGTCAAGAGGCAGAGTGTTCCCTAGGCCAGAATGTCTGGGCCCTTAATGGTAATCAGTAGGACTGAGACGGGTAATGTCAGGAAGACGTACATCACATATAAGTGTGTTGGTTTAAGGTCCTGAGGTCCAAGAATGGAACCATAATAGCTGGTAGAACTCAGGGGATGGACAGGGATCCAGGGCTCAGGCTGCAAGACAGACACGATAAGGCGTTGTGTGCCCCCCCTTCCTTGAGCACCTGTCTGGTCCTAGATGGAGACAGAGACAAAACCCAGGGTAAAATCTGAATGCCAAGGCTATCCAGCTATGAGGTTTGGCTGCAAGAAGAATCCCTTTTCCAATAACTGTAAGTCCCGTGAAAATAAGCAGATCCAGTAACCTGTTGGAACACTTGACTCAGCCACCATGGTAACAGCCTCCATCCAAAACTCTGAAAAAATGTATGCCATCTGATCTGGAGCCTCGAGATCATGCTGGAAGGCACTCAGAATTATCAGTACCATGGGTCCTCTAGCTTTGGCATCCCCACTGGGAAGTAGACTCAATGTATCTCCTTCATAAGTTTGCTACGAGCATGAAATACAACTACAACTCTGGGAGTCATTATTATCCAAGGTAGCTGATTACAATAATTTTTGTATGCCATGTGAATGTCCTTTTTTGAGATGGCAAGGAAAGTGAGGAGCAGCTAAGCAGCCTGTCATGACAATTTATCCGGACTAGGCAGAAGGTGACTTAAGCCATGGCGACCAGCATCCAACACTAGCCGGGCCCAGTCACGGGAACTGCCTCAGGATAAAGACGAGGACAGAGGCTGGTCCATCTATGAGGAAACTATCCTGAGGTTGGAGCTGGTCCAAGGGATAAATGGGAAGGCAAAGCCCAGGTGGTTTAAAGTCTGGTCAGAGCAGAGCCTGCGGGACATAGGGGAGATCTCAGGGAGCACATGGTCAAATCTCTTCTTGGGTTGGGGCCATTCTGCTGGACTTAGGGGACCTTCAATCCTCAGACATACACCACCCACTTTGCTAATTCCCAGACAGTGCAGGTTTACATGTGTTGTTACAACACAATTATTAGCAGGATCCATCCCCCACCCCCTAGATGTCTTCTGAGAAGAGGGGACTAGGTGGTAAGCTGAGACAGAGGGAAGGAGAACCCAGACAGATCGCAAAAGCAATGTGAGAGCAGGTGCAGTGGGAACTGGCCTCTGCTGCACATGAAGAAATACCCTTGATGCTGTGGGTCGCAAAAACAGTGTCTGTCCTGGAGGGAGGACTTTCTGCTGGAACAAATCTTTCTCCTCTTTCCCTCTGATGCTCTAGCAGCCTTTGGAAGTTTCCCTGTCAACACCAAACAGGGGACTCAAGGCTTGAGAGCAAGCAGGAATTTAATATAATTTAAAACTTAAAAGTGATTTTCTTTACAGCAGCCCTAGCCCTATTTTCTTGGCATGGTCCTCAGAGCTTGTCTTACCACCCAGGGCAGAAAGACTTTACAATTTACCCTCTTCCAGGTACTTAATAAAAAATTGTGCTGTGGAGAGGTTACAGAAAGTAGGGACAATGAAAGCAAATGATGGACTGGTTTAGAAGGCAAGGTTAGGGAGTGAAGATAGGCTGGAGATCTATGTGAGGCTGATGTAGAAAGGAGGAAACATGAATCAAAGGCGAATCTTTGCCAGGAGCTGTGTGGCTCTCCCTGTCTCCTGCACTCTGCACGTTACACTAGTGGAGGTCTTGGCCCTTCCGCGTTTCATCCAAATATTGTCTCCATTTTCCCTGTTACTTAAGGGGAACTAGTAAGGGTGATTATATATATAATTTGGTTCAGTTTTAGTAGATTGAAACAAAAATGTCTTGTAGAGCAAAAAATAATAATTCTATAGCAAAATAGCCAATAGCCATCTGGCTATAAGGCAGCCTCTCACCACATTTAAGACACACTTCAGTTCATTTGTGAGTATTTACTGTAAGAGTAGGTGAATCTATGCTGATAGGTATTGTGCTAAGAGGAGTGCCTGGCTCATGGTAAGTACATTCAGTATTTGTGGGATATCACATATTCTCTTTATCTTTCATTTTCTAGATTTCACTGTGGAGTTTGGTGATTTCCATATGACTACATGATTACACACCTGTCCCTAAAGTGAAGACATGTGAACTTGTCACCTTACTTCTAATGGTCTCCCTGACTCATCAGGTGAAAACCAATCAGAGAAATACAGATGCTTCCTAAAGTAGCGATGTGTCTGCTATAGACAGAGACTGCATCAGATTGGTTCCCACCCCCTTCATCGTAGACTGTCAGTGACATTAGATGAGTTTAAAGTCTTGATTTCAATTTTTAGGCAATTAAAAGTCACACTCCTAGCCACCCTTGGGTTTACTGTACTCCTAACTTCTCATCAGTGCTCCTGGCCTTTGTAAGAACAGAAAAGGGTATTCTGTAATGCCGCTGTGCAAATGGGCCATTGAGTCTACTTCTGCTCTAACTACAGAATGGCAGAGCAATCCTCCTATGTGATTCATGTTCAGCATGCTATCCAGGTCTAGGGGGGAACTGGGTCTTGTGGTTGGTACAACTTACCTATCACTTAGAGCATAATGAGTCCGTGATATTGAGTGAATAGGTGTAATATATATGTTTATTATAATACCTTACTGATCAGCTTTTAGTTGAGTAAATACATGAACACCTCACTTTTCTATTCAATCTTGATGGAGGCTCAGCTCACTGTTGGGGGTGGGAGCTCTCAGCCATGGATTATACGCAGCAGGCTGAAAGCTCTTGATTCTAGAGATTCCAGCCCTGAGTTATCCACCTGATCATCCAAAAATATTTGTCAACCATATAACATGTGTAATGTACTCTCTCAAATGTTACTAAGCATGCAAGAAAATAAAAGGTGTGCTCTCCAGCCCTTGGAGAAATGCTGATCCAGTTAATGGCATCTATCAACTGGTAGTTGTCAAAATTCTATTTCACAGAAATTGCCTGCAAAATGCTTAAAGTGTCCAGGTTCTATAAGTAAAACTCTTGATTTTGTGGATCTGGGTTTAGAAATCTATACCTTGAACAAACCCCTATTAATTCTGAGGCAGCATGGTGTAGGGCCTGCAGCATAAGAAGTTCTACTCTGTAGATGTAAACTTCAGAGGCAGAATTCTAACCATGGCGGGTGGGAAAGTCTCTGTCCACCTCCAGATCACAGTGGGCCTCTTAATCTGCCTTTACCTTGTGAATAAGCTGAAGAACAATGGGGAGCTTGAAGCTCTGACAACATGACCCACAAGATTATGAAGGAAATGGTCCCAATTTCCAAATCTATAAATGGTAGATAAAATAGAATAAATCATAATGCATAACAAAGTTTGCCAGAAACCTAATGTAAATCCACAGTTGCCAGAAAAGAGACACAAGAAGTTAGAATACTAAGGGAGTGATCTGATAAGATGCCAGCCCAGGGAGGCAAAGAGAAATGTCCAGGCACTTCCTTTGTGAAGAGGAAATTTGGAGCTGGGACTTTGCATGAATAACTAGAAACTTTGCCCCTATCCAGACTGTTGGTAAAAAAAAAAATTTTTTTCATGAAAAATGATGCCCAGTCTTACATGTCTTACGGATTTGAAGTCTCATTTTATATTATTTATGTAATTCTGGAGTTTCCAACCAAAAGACTAACAAAGGATTATGAGTGACAGTCATAAGAAAACACAAAATCAGTCAGGAGGAACACTCTCATAATATAAGACACAAAGATTTCCCAAATTAAAAACAACTACCAATGAACACAAGACCACAATCAAAATTCACAAAAAATATAAGCAACAACCAATCATAAGTCAAAAATCAGAAAATAAAACAATTGAGAGATACAGCACCTAGGAATGTGAAATAATAGGATGATGACTACAAAGAAAATATTAAATTAGTTTATAGTGATTAAATAAATAAGAAGAGTTAAAATCTTAGAGTGAAAACAAGTAGGACTTAAAAAAAAGAATGTAATTAAAATTTAAGACCCATAATTGTTTAAACAGCACATTGACAATTAGCACACTGAAAGATGTTTTTGAGGAAACCAGCCATGTTAAAAAATAAGAGAACGGAATAAAGGGTAATATTTATATAGCATTTGTTCTAGAAAAGGGAACAATATTATTTAAAGATATAATAGCTATAAGTTTTCAAGATTTGAGGAAACTCATAAATGAAAAGTATTAGAAGCCTCAAGAAAAAAAATTTTCAAAAAAATTCAAATCAAATGATTCCATAGGAAAACTTAGAATATCAAAGGAAAAGGGAAGTTTTAAAAGCAAATTAAATAAGCAACGAATTACACAGAAGCATTCATAATGGGAGCAGACTTTTCAAAAACAATAAAAGAAACCAGAAGACAGTACAGTAATTTCCTCTAGTATATGGAGAGAATACATTTCAATTTAGGATGTTAAACCCAGCTATACCATTACTCAAAAACAAGAAAGAAATAAAGGTATTTTTGAACCAAATCTTGAGAGGAAGTTCCACTAACAAACTGCCTGAGTGATGCATGTCAAGAGATAGGAAGGTGAACTGAGGCAGGAAGGGGTTCTAGAGGCAGTGCTGGGAAGGAGCAACAGATGAGCACATCCCAGAGTGACCTAAATAAGGGTCAACCGAGGCCAAGGAAAGGAATTACTAATGTGGTAGAGCAGATATAAATTAGATAGAATCAAAATATAGAAAACAGTTTAAATATGGAGAGGTGGGTGATCAGAGGTAAAGAATCCTGAAGTCCTTGTACTATTTGTGAGGAGGATGAGGTTTCTGATTAATTTCAGGCATTCTTAAGTCAAATATTCATGTTATGTTTTTAAGGATATATAGTAAAAAAAACAGAAATAGATCACATAACTTCCAAACCAATATAAGACAAAAGAGCGTCATAAAAACTTGTTCTGTTCAAAGGAAAGTAAGAAAGGATAAGAAAATAAAAAGCTAATGGTTAATTACAAAAGAATATGCCAAAAAAAAAAAAAAAATCCAAGCATTTGAAAAACCCCAGGATCAGCAGTTAAAAAAAGACCTCAGATTTTAAAAAATTAAACCCGCTATAGTAACGCATCTACAACAAATGATATAGCATAAAAGCAAAAGCAAGTTAATAGAAAAATCATATAACTAATAGGAATTGCATTGAATCTATATAGATTGCTTTGGGTAGTACGGACAATTTAACGATGTTAATTCTTCCATTCCATGAACACGGTATATGCTTCCACTTTTTTGTAACTTCCTCAATTTCTTTCTTCAATGTCCTATAGTTTTCTCAGTACAGGTCTTTTACCTCCTTGGTTAAATTTATTCCTAGGTACTTTATTTTTTGTTGCAATAGTACATGAGATTGTTTTCTGAGTTTCTGTTTCCGATGGATCATTATTGGTGTATAAAAATGCCATTGATTGCTGAATATTGACTTTGTATCCTCCTACTTTGCTGAATCATATATAGGTAGGGTAGTTTTTTTGAGGAACCTATAGGGTTTTCTATGTACACATTGTCATGTCATCTGTGGATAATGACAGTTTTATTTCCCTTTCCCAAATTGGATTCCTTTTGTTTCTTCTTTTCTGATCACTGTGGCTAGGGCTTCCAGTGCTATTTGAAATAAAATAATGAAAGTAGACACCCCTGTCTTGTTCCTGATCTTAATGAAAACGTTTTTAGCTTTTGCCAATTGAGTATGATGATGGCAATAAGTTTTTCATATGTGGTTTTTATTATGTTGAGGCATGCTCCCTCTATTCCCATTTGGCTGAATGTTTTTATCATAAATGGGTGCTGGATTTATCAAATGCTTATTCTTCACCCATTGATATGATCATGCGATTTTTGTCTTTCATTTCTTTATGTAATGTATCATGTTTATTGATTTGCAGATACCATACTTTCATCCTTGGAATAAATCCCACATGATCATGGTGTAAGATCTTTTTAATGTATTGTTGGATCCAGTTTTCTAGTATTTTGTTGAGAATTTTAGCATCTATATTTATTAGAGATATTGGTCTGTAATTTTCTTTCATTGTTGTATTTTTACCTGGTTTTATAATTAGGCTAATATGGGCCTCATAAAAAGAGTTTGGAAGTCTTCCCTCTTCTTGAATTTTTTAGAATTATTTGAGAAGGATAGCTGTTAGTTCTCCTTTGAATGATTAGTAAAATTCTCCCATGAAGCCATCTGGTCCAGGGCTTTTGTGCACCAGTAGTTTTTTTATTGCTATTTTGATTTCCCTAGTTAGTATTGGTATATTCAAGTTTTCTGCATCTTCCTGATTCAGTTTTGAAAAATTGCATGTTTCTAGAAATGTATCCATTTCATCAATGTTGCCCAGTTTCTTGGCTTATAGTTGTTCATAGTAACTTCTTACAATCCTTTGTATTTCTGTGATATCTGTTGTTACTTTTCTTTTATTTCCGATTGTATTTATTTGAGTCCTCTCTCTCTCTCTCTCTCTCTCTCTCTCTCTTTTTTGATGAGTCTGGTTAAAGATTTGTTGATTTTGTTTATCTTTCAAAGAACCAGCTCCTGAATTCATTGATCTTTTGAACTGATTTTAGGCCTCTATGTCATTTATTTCTGCTCTGATTGTGATTATTCCCTTCCTTCCACTTACTCTGGGATTTGTTTGTTGTTGTTTTTCTTGTTCTTATAGATGCAGGATTAGGTTGTTAATTGGAGATTTTTGTATCTTCTTTAGGTAGGCCTGTAATGCTATGAACTTCCCTCTCAGGACTGTTTTCATGTGTGTAAACCTTAGCAAATTTAAGAAAATTCAGTCATTTCAAGCATTTTCTCAGATTACATTGGCTTGAAATTAAAAATGAACCACTAGAAAAAAAAACTCAAAAACATTCAAGTACATGGAGGCTAAATAACATGTTTGTAAATGATGGTCAATGATGAGATCAAGGAAGAAATAAAAAAATAAATACCTGGAAACAAATGGAAATGAATATACAACCCAATATCCATGGGACACAGTGAAAACAGTCCTGAATGAATATTCCAAAAATTTATATGAAACCCAAAAAGACTCCAAATAGCCTCAGCAATCTTGAGAAAGAAGAACAATATTGGAGGGATCACAATACCTAATATCAAACTATACTATAAGGCAAATGTAATCAAAACAGTCTGGTAGTGGCATAAGAACAAACACATAGATCAACAGAACAGAATAGAGCCCAGAAATAAGCCCAGGTCTTTATGGTCAATTAATATTTGACAAAGGAGGCAAGAACATATAATGGAGTAAAGACAGTCTCTTCAATAAATGGTGTTGGGAGAACTGAACTGGTACATGCAAAAAGTGAATGTAGACCACCATCTTATACCATACACCAGAATAAACCCAAAATGGATAAAAGATTTAAATATAAGTTGTGATACCATAAAAATCCTAGAGGAAAACATAAACAGTAAAATTTCAGATAACTCTCATAACAATATTTTTGCCGGTATATCTCCTAGGGCAAGGGAAATAAGGGAAGAAAATAACTGGGACTACATCAAATTAAAAAACTTCTGCAGAGCTAAAGAAACCATCATCAAAATGAACAGGGATCTGATTGCATGGGGGAACATATTTACTAACGGTACATCGGACAAGGGTTTAATCTCCAAAATATATAAAAA